>NAPT01000003.1:74345-129491 GCA_002927785.1 Cladonia uncialis
TCTCGGGCTCGCTGGATTTTACCCCTTTTCATTATTCTTCATAATCATGTCAGTGGCTACATATCTGATGTCAATTATAATATCTTTAGAGTCGAAAATAGCTACTCTACGCTGGAGATAAATATTTTACACTTGCATCAAGATTGGGAAGCGCTGATAGTATTTAATTCCCTTAGATTACCCCTTGTTGTGATCTTTGGTGACACTGCAACGACTGCGCGTGGTGCCACAGGCCATAGGATATGGGTTCAAAAGTCCTATATTGGTCAATGTATGCAGATCTATGATGCCTTTGCTTGCGTGGTCCATTTTATCGCGTTAGTACTGGTGGTGGATGGTAGGACGTGGTTGCGCGCAGCGCACAGGCAGCGCTCTTCTTAGCAGGGCCTGTCATGGTGGCGATCCCATGTTTTGATGGCTGATGCCAAGGCCTAGGGCTAGGGCATACCCGGGCGATCCTTGACTCGATAACCGAGTTCTGCGCGCACCGCAGAACGATCATTCATCACATAGCTCTACTATCTACCATTTAGGTGGCTTTGAAGCTGAAGATCTATTATTATATTTATCCTTAGTTCTATTAAGTACTCTAGCCATTAACATCTACACGGTATCTATTCAGCGTCAATGCTATGAATAGGCGCTGAAATCCCTAGGCAAAAGCTTTAAGTTAAATTTCTAGCGTTATCAGCCTGCGATAAGCTTATAATATTCCTAGTCGATGAACAGGATATTTTTGTATATATATCAATGATGAATGGTAGGTAGTAAAGCTATGTGATGCGGAGTACCATATGGAACTCAGTGTCACGGTTACAAGCGCGGATGCCAAGCTTTCCAGAAAATTTTGCAACTGCCAAATTACGACGCGCTATTAGCAGAACCAAATCCTTTTACAGAGACCGACACTAAAAGTCTTGATTTGCGCTAATAGTCTTGGCATATTAAGCACTCAGCCCTACAGACGCACCTCTAAGAGGGATGCCTAGACAACAGCCGCTTAGGCGTAATAAGTAGCGTATGTTGACGCCGAAAAAATCCATCTATAGGGCCTACAGTGGCTAGTAGCCCGTATAAGCGGCGGCTAAGAAGTTTATTCAGGGCCTATAGGTCCCCGAAGTCTCCGGGCACATTCCAGGGAGCTGATATCTTGTTAGGGTTAGGGCTTGCTCAAGACAGTTAGCGCAAATCAAGACTTTTAGTGTTGGTCTCTGTATTTTGATCTTCGCCCAAATTTGGGCCAATTTTGGGCCAAACGCGCTCGTACAGTTATGGTAAATCTTCTCTACTATCAACAAGAGTCAAGCATCCACTTATTATTATCTTAATATATATCAATGTCTAGTCGATCCGTTAAACGACTGCTTTCTCATCAAGATATAAGTGGAATTGCCCCTGGCCAAACAAGATACGGATACAATTGACGGATCTATTTTTCTACTAGGAGGCGTTGTCTTCAGATGACGCGTGTTCTGACGAGTTGGAAGCTCCACGAACTGGAGCAAAGCGTCGAAAGACTGATGCAAGCACTGATGATGGAGATCTAGGAATAGGACCGTCACGAATACACCCTACAGTATGTTATTACACCATAACTTCACGCGTTATTGATGAGTATCTTAGTCCTCTTCGGTCTTGTCATTTACTGATGATTATTCTCAGAACAAATACTCGCGCAGGCATGCCTCCTCTCGGTCTCACTCTAAATGAAGCTCGCGCATGTCAAATTCGAAGTTGTCGAACGCCTCTGGAAAGGACCCCCTATCTTCGGTATCCTCGGATCCCTCGCGGAGCTCAGAGTACAACATTCCGTCACTAGGGGGGCAATATCTTTGAGGTCGGGTAAAACGGCGTGCCAAATGGGTTCCAAGTCCAAGGCACGAAGCGGTCCTAGCGAATGCGATCCCGAACCATCCAGGCAACCTTGATCATAGGCTACTATAGTGGTGGTTGCCCACCGTGGGTCGATACACAGCGAAAGGGCCATATGTGTGAATTGAGAGGAAAAATTTGGTCAAAGCTTGCAAAAAGTCTTGGAAGGGTGCCAGGTCAGCATGACTATGACGTTGCTAAACTTCCTCTACCGTATGAGGCAAGAAAGGTCCGCATCTATTCTGTTCAATCGAAGATGGCTTAATGATCACGGCTTAGATATATGATGCCGTCGGCGAAATCCGCGGCTATATGATGCAAAAGACTCGAGACAGTGTACGGAGCCATTATACATTTAGTGGTGGTTGTGGCGAATATATACAGAAGCTCTTGCAGAACAAAGCTTTTTTAAGCGTCAATATAAACGATGTAAGTCATTGGTGGAGGGTGAGATCTTATACTAACATAACAATAGCCGAAGCTACTAAAGCTTTCTTTGAGCAATGTAGTTTTCAAGATAATCGCTCAGCTCTTTTTCTTTAACGATCGTGGAAGTCTAGGAACAAACCAAGTAACCAAGCATATGTTCAATCCGTTAACTTCAGAGTTAATAATCCTAGTTGCAACAATGATCCGACATGCAATATCAGAATACAGACACGGTTCGCGGCAAGTGATCAAATTTGAGGGTCAAGTTATTAAAAGTATGGGCTTATCGGCTCTAAGTCTGAAATCTATGCTGATCAGATTTGCAGAATCATATAAAGAGATTAGAACCCTCTGGTTCTCTCAGAGCACAGAGAAACGAGAGAAGGTCAAGAACGCGTTGCGTAATATTGTCATCTAAATATCAGGTATAAAGAAAGAACTTACTGACGTCGAGATTGTGAACTATGTATTTAAAGACTCGCTTGCCGATCTTGATAACCTGGACTGCACGGCCGACTATGCTGGGTTGACTCAAGGCGGAGGTTGTGGCCTGGATGTTGATCCACGTGATAGAGGAGAAAGGGAAGCTTTGGTTAGCAGTTTGACGACTATATAAATGGTGAGTTCAGGCTCCATTCAAGATAACAGGGACTCAAGTCGTTATAGGATGATGTGGCATTGCTAGAGACACTAGCGGGAGTTGTAGATTCAACATCAAAGGGTGGGACAAACACTACGCAACGCGGTGCCGATATAAGTCGTCGCCAAACTGGCCCAAACTGGCCCAAAAGTCTACTATGCACTGACGGGAAAATAGATGAAGGAAGCCGAAAAGATAGACGGGTCAGGCAACGGGATGGATGATATAAGTCATGCATAGAGGGAGCTCTTAACGGGCCAGAATTTTGAAAAATTCTAAGTCTGACTATGTTGAAGAACAAGTTTCACAGCGTATATAGCAACACGCCTAAGTATTTCTCGTCCCTATATGCATAACTTATGCCGCATTCTCTTACAACGCTGATCAGATGGTGTCATTTGCCCATGCTAACAGATTGTGCCTGTGTATAGACGCCGCCAATATTAACAGTAGTAGAGGACGTAGATGTTGCGGACGGAGAGGATGTATATACTCTTTAAAGTATGCACTGGCCAATAAATAAACATCATGCAACAAGGAGAGCTCCCAATGTTCTATTGATGACGACCTGATCTCTTCCAAGCTAGGAATAGCGGGTGACAAGTACCTGGCCGAAGTCGAGGGAACGGCACAGCGGCTCAAGTTGAAGTTAGGTATAGCATATCCATCTTGGATGTAAAAGCTAGGGACAAAGGCAACAAACAAAGGTGGTCGTGCGGTATGGTATCCAGGCACAGCTAGTGGGTCGGAGTGTATTGTGGATGATAAGGAAGGGTATGTAATAAGTTCACTGTATTCGTGCGTAGACATGGGAAGGTCAAGTTAAGACTACATGCTGATAATGAGTATGACTCACCATAGTGTAAGATATGGAATATACACCTAAGTTCTTTTTGCAAGATGATGAATAATAACGCTCTGTGTTTTCAATGCTTTGAATATAATATCTTGAGTAATGGCAACCTTGCTGATACTACTGGATTTTTGGGTATGAACGGTGACATCGGTATTTGCCAGAAAGGTATGAACAGTACTTATCTTACCATCTACATAGTTAACGGAAAATACGCTCGGTGCAACAGAAGCTGCTAATCTCGCTCCTCGCGCTCAGCGCATTTAAATATTGCCAAAGCGCACCCCTGTTTTAGTCGATGGATGAATTTGGTTCGTTTATAAATTAACCGGTTCAAATACTAAATGGACTGAATATTTATATGGACTAGTCCATTTATGAATCGACTAGTCCATATATAAATTCCTCATATGATTGGATAAGAGGTACGGTTAGTTGTCTACAAAATAGTCACCTACCTCGCTGCCGCCCATCGCCATCACCAATGGGCTATAGTAGGGGTTGGTAGACAATAGCGATGGATAACAGCTATGGGCGATGGCGATAGGCGACAGCGATGGGCTATGGGTAATGGCGATGGCGATGGTGATAGTGATGGTAACAGATAACAGCGATGGACCCCCTTATTCTGTAACAAATTGTCAGCAGATATTAGCGTCACTATTAGCTTGCCACCATCAGGTGTTATCGTGTTATCCCATCATGTATATTAGCAGCGACCTCCATAGATTCTAGCACCTCAGGCAGGCAATGCAACTTCTCATCCATCTAGCAGATCAACACCTTTCAGATGTTTGACACAAATTTTCATGCAGTCAAGGCACCATTTCAGTCCATTTATGAATGGACCGTCTATTTGCAAATAGACTGAATATCTGCGAATAGTCCAGTCTATTTATGAATAGACTAGTCCATTTGTAAATGAACTGGATAAATTTATAGATTATCGAAAATTCACGCCTCAACTAGAACATCACTAGCGCACGAGAGCAGAATAGTGCCCTGAGCCGTGTGAGCTGGTAACCCAGAATTGCCGATATAAGTTAATTTATATTAAATTAAAATTCTATATATAAATTATTTTAGATGATATTAAGTTAACTATGAACTATACATCTACAAATGTTTTTTCGGATAGGTTTTTCCTAGTCGCTAGAGCTAAGACCTTAGGATGGAGGCGCTTCAGAATAAACTTATCTAAACTTATCAATACTCATCCATACTCATCCACACTCAGTTATATTTACCAACTCAGTAGATTTCAGCTCTTCTCACTCAAAGTGCAATTAAACAAGTCGGGATCCATTCACTTATCACTGAAACGATCAATTCATCGTACAATCTGGATGTTTATCCCAGCCTGCAGTGCGAGCGACTCAGCGTTTCAGCCTGCAGTACAAGCCAGCCTATGACCCAGCCTACAGCTGAGTAAACTCCAGCCTGCGAGTGAGTAAGTCTGCGTGCAAGCCAGCCTATGACAGAGCCTACGACCCACCTCGCGGAAGTAGCTCTTTCAAATCTATTATGTCCGGTCACCGAAAATGTCCTTGGGCTCCTTGTCCATACATTAGCAATAGAGATTGCTCACTGTCGCGACATCTCGAGAGCTGCAGATACAGGAATCTACATCCTTCTGTGTACGAAGAGGCCCCGGCTGGTAGCAAGCCTCTCCAGGTCAACTCTATAACCTGGCAGATCAATCTACATAACGGAACTGGTCAACTTCAGGAACAGATTTAGCCAAGCAATCTAGGGCATGAGGAAGACCCTCCCAGATTAGGGGAGTGCAATCATTCGGAGGATGACTTGGTGCGTTAAGAACATGTAGACCTTTGAACAATAGAGACAAAGGATGGACGATATACCCGGGGGATCCCTAATGACACATTTTATCAGGCGAATATCGAGATTGCTACAAAAAGCGGCACGAACCAATCTAGTCAGAGACGTACAATCTACTATCGCGATGTTATGGATGTCATTCGCTGTCTTCTTGGCCACGTGTCGCAATAAATACCCAAATATCACTGCCACGATTGGTGGCGCGCGTTGCCTTCTTAGTGCGACACCACGGACCATTCGAGATTTACCTGAAATATGCACCGGAACGCCACTATATACTAAGTTGGACGAAGACGAGTCGGCCTCACGCGTCTATAACGAGATGCATACTGGGGACTGGTGGTGGAGGACGCAAAAGGATATCCCTGATGGTGCCACAGTTGTTCCCACTCTAAATCCTCCGACAAAACAGGACTAAGCCAGCATCACGGGGATATGGCGATGTGGCTGGTATATATTTCAATTGGTAATCTAGACAGTAAATGCCGACGTAGTCAAATCCGACCTTCTTTTGTCCTTATCGGCGAGATTCCAGTCGTGAAGTGCGGGAAGGAGCATCTTAAGGAGGTAAGATCTCATACCTACCATACTGCTATGAGGCAAATTTTCTGACGTAGGTTCAATAGTATGGTAGCTGTTGAATGTGTTTAATTGATATGTATAGTAGTCTTGGAGGATGCTGGTCGAAATGTTGAAGATATCCTATGCGCTGATGGATATACGCGAAGATGCTCCCCTATCATTGCAGGGTTCATGGCCGACTACGAGGAACTAGTTTTAATTGCAGGTGTTAAGAGTGGGAAACATTGCACCATATGTCAGTTTCTCCTGATCAGCGGGAGAGGTTGCAGTCTCGTTGGCCATTCCGTAGTCACGAATATACCCTGGCCCGAATCAGGAAACAGAAGGCACATTTAATACTACCTGATGGCCCGCCAATAGACTCGGATTCTGATGCCGAGGACTCAGAAGTCGATGCCATCGGTAGCGATAGTGGAGGTAATGAGGAACGTATCTTGCATGCCATGCCAGCACATACAACAAATACCAATACCGATGATACTGCAATGGACATGCATGTTATACGAAACTTTGCATCGTATCATGAAATTCTCTATATTATGATGAGGTCTGCTCCATCTCACAGCACCAACGGATGGTAGAGCCATTTTCGCATTACCTTGACGAGTGGGAGGTTTTTCCCGAACATGTACAGCTTCGGATCGCGAACAGTATTTGGAAGAAAGCAATACTATACGCCGGATCGAAGGTCCCTCTAGACTATAGAAAAAAAGCGATGTCGCGATCCAAGCGCTACGATCCAAGCGATTTTGCAGATATTATTATCAGCCAACATGTAGATAATGATGGATGGTGCGCGGATCTCTCAGACCACAACTCTTCTACAGTAAATAAAGCTCTGTTTTATTGCTCGAAGCGCGTGGCTGATGCTTCATAGATATACCTGAGTACTAAGCTCTTCGAAGATAACAACCAGAGTAATAGTTGCACTGTAAGTTAGTTAAGGGTCGATGAGTGATTAGACTAATTGTGGGTAATAGAGCGATGCCCGAGCTTCCAGCCTAGATGGCACGCAGGCTGGCACGCAGGCTGGCACGCAGGCTAGAAGCTCTTCAGAATCCGGCTCGCCCAACCCTATGCGATGGAGGGAGAAGGGAAAAACCCTGCCTTGCGAGAAGATGATCGCGAAGGCGAAAATGCCGTCACCAAAGAAGGATGGGTGGAGATTCGGCATTTCGAGATCAGATGGAGCTCAATGTAAGACCCAACGCAGAAGAAAATCCGTGTTGGAATAGATTGGTCATGGCAGGTGCTTCTTTCAATATTATGGGAACCAAATAAGCGTAAGGCCAAGTCGCATTGCATCTTCTGGCGGTTACAAGACGTGAGGGATGCGGAGCGAGAAAATCATGGAGCAATCCGCTCGATGACTGCGTGGGATACTTGGCTGAAGCGCATAAAACCTAATACAGTGGTGTTCATGTCTGATGCAGTGCAAGGTACATAAGTAATTAAAGTATATAGCATATATACAGTGGTAGAGACCACATGACTTTGTTATTCGTGATGCCTGCAATTGCGCGCTACTTTACGCCCACCAATGTAAGATTGGAGCATTGGCTTCTTCCCTATCTCATCGGGTGCATGGATCCTCATTGCTTCCACTCTTTATTCCCTATGGGTGAGAATATCAATTGGTTGGACTAAAATCTCAGTATGGTTCACAATCCTGGACCCTTCCCCTCACAAGCGGTGGACACGGCGCTGGTTCTGCGGCAGATCCGGTGCCGAGTTTGCCATCTCTTTTGGTATGGATGACAGGAGATCATAGCATGATCTGCTATCGATCTGTCGCCTCTACCCTTTACAAGCATAGATTCAGTGAATCCATTAAAGTACGGCTTCAGCCTTCCATTTTCGCAATGTCATCCTCCAGCCATCTACCCGTTTGGTTAACGGTTTTAGGCAGGTCTCATGCAGTAATTGCACGGTATCGACGCATTGGGAAAATTTTCAGTATTGCCTTGTTTCGGCGAAGACCATATCGAGCTACCTGGAGTTGACTAAGGCACACAGTCCGGATGACGTGACGACTTCTTGATTTGTAGACGTAGTTGTCCTCTCCTCGCTTATTAATCTAGTCTCCTAGGGCCCGGGTGATTGCAAGGAATTTCGAGAACGGCAATCACGTCCAGTGAGCATAACATGTACTCTGATACTGCTCTACTGGTTGGCCCAAAAAAGGCCTTTGAAGGTGACACAGAGATCTAGCCGGGATGGATTGAGGATCCCTCCATTTTCGAAGTTTCGCAAGCTGTAGGTAAGCTATCATAGAGATCTACGTCAACGCAATTTCAGCAACATAACTGGCTTCACGGAACTCCTTGATTAACCAAGTTAACAATGGCTACTCGCTCGTCCATATCTTAAGGACGCTGATAGTGCTGTTATTGCGCTGGAGACTCCCCATGAGTGCTCTGCGAAAGTCGAATTCTAGACGTCGTAGATGGGGAATTGTGCGTGTGTTTCCGCACTATATTTGTCAGTGCGAATTTCGGTTTAGGAATCTTGGTTGCTGACCAGTGAGCGAGGCGTTCACTTATATACCGAGATTGCTGACCAATGAATGGCAACCGCTGTTTAATATCAATGCCCCATGTACTCACATCTGCCACTGTGAACACGTCAATGCCGGTGCTCTGGCTATGTGTAAACGGAATAGGTTTTGAAGAACGCTCCTATATAATCTTAACGCTGCGTTCACTAGAGGGTGCGTCATTGCGTGATGGCGTTCCGAATGCAGCGCCATAGAGGTGAAGGATGTCTTGGGACGACAAGGTTGATGATGATCCGTCGAAGAACCTGTCAGGTGACGGTAACATCACGGGAATAAGCCAGAAGATCTAAAAGAACCAGGTCACATCACAGAAGAGGTCATGCCAGCTCCTATCCATGGATCCCCTAGTAATATACTTCCTCACGTTTTCTGGCATACACATGATTTGCTCAAGGTATTTGGACGATTTCCATCATTGCAATGTTGAAGTGACGCCAAATTGATAACAGAAGATATTCCCGAGATCTTCAAGGCAGAAGCAGGTCGCAATCTGCGATAAATTGGATCTCTAGACAGCATTCAATGAAGTTCTCCATGAATATTCGTAAAGTTTACTGTGTATACGGCCACAAATGTCTCACTCCATAACTCCCGAACAATCTTGTGTTACACCGCAATTGCATGATAGCAGGACATTACGAGCAGAAACTTCTCAGAAAGCACACTTGGCCCATCAGTGATGAATCGGGTACGAGTCGCCGTATTCAGAAATTCTCCTCAGTCTCTATCTTCAATATTGCAACCAAGCGTCGGACCTAGGAGCTGTGCAGATTCCATGTCTCGTAGTACTTCTGTCCCCATGCAAGGCGTCAATCTCGTTGGCCCTGAACTATTCATCGACGTCTATGATATTGACGTTATCAGCGGAGATAGAGACAACTCTCAAAATTTGTTCATGGCCAGTCGTACGGTGCGGGAGTACCGGAGCCTAGCAAAGAGTAAGTTATAAGTGAACCTCTTATACAAATAAGAGTCAATCGAGCTATCGTACCTGCTTAAAATATGTTCCGAACTTGTAAATTTCACCTTGTCTAGCCTGTCTCTTTTTGTCCTAAACGCATCGCCTGATTTTTGGCGGTTTCTACATCAATTGTATCCTCTTCCAAACGACGGCGCTTTCCCTCAGAGGATACCGCTTCCTGAGTTGACTCCGTTTTCAAATGCTGGAAGGTTGGATGCGAAAGCGCCTGATCCACGTTTGGACGACTCTTCGGGTCCTTAGATAACATCTCTTGTAGGAGGAGTGCCAGGTTCGAGTTCTTTATGTTTAGAAGCCAAGAGCGTATAACTTCTAGCCCAACCGAGGTAATCTGGCCATTATATAGACGTGCGACGCCTTGACAGGCTTGGGGACACCAAGTGAGGACTAGAGCAAGAGCAAGCATCCAGATGTCGATGCTTTGGTTGTAGGGGTTAGACTCTCCTTCAACGATTTCTGGCGGTAGATTACTCCAGGCTGCAAGGCCAGTGTACGTGTCTATCTTTCTAAAACAAAGCTTACCGAAGTCGCACAAGGCGGCTTCGGGCGGATTGCCATTGAAGTATAATATATTCTGTCGGGTTATATCTCGATGCATCCAGCCTTGTTGGTGGATGGTGCGAAGGCCACAGAGTAAGTCCTGAAAGGCCTTTAGTCTCTCGATTGCTGGAGTATCCTTCCAAGATTGTCTATTGAATGCCTTGCCTTTCCGTTGTACCAGATAAACATTCAGTGGGTATTTCTCTACTGTCAGGGTGGTATCCCAATTTGAGTTGCACCATCCGTACTGGCGAACAAGGCCCCGAGTATTAGGGTACCGTTTGAGCATTTCGATCTCTGGTTGCAATGATTCTCTGACAGACTCATTCTTGACCTCAACCACCTTCACTATTCGAAGCTCTCCACTTTCCGGGTCGAACGCCTCGTAAACGGCGCCGTTGGCGCCGCTGCCAAGGCCAAGGCTGAAGACAGCCAAATCTTTTGCTCTAATATCTGAATTCAACGGGATACCGGAGATGTCAGTATCGGGAACCGCCATGTCGTATTCTTCCAGCTTTCGATTACGTAACTGGCGGTAGCTCTCGCATGCTGGATAGGTAGTCAGGGCGAATTGTACATGGAAATCCATATCTAATATTGAAAGACGAGTTTCGGGTTTGTCAAGGCATCGGAAACCATTATTAAGAATATCCTTCTCACCGAGCGTAGCCATGACCATTGGTCCAGACTCCGTAGAGTGATTGCTGGACTCGGGTGCGGCCTGTATCATCCATACACCGGAGTCAGGATGCATGCGGAGATAGGCGTGCGCAGCAAGAAGACCTGTTGTGTGTTGCGAGCCTGGAGCAGCAAGTAAGATATCAACATTCCGAGTGATCTTGCCTTCACCTTTTCTCGCAGAGCCTCTCCCGATAACCCACTTGGCGCTCTGCGTCACATTCACATGATCAAAAGAGACCTTGAAAAACCCTAGATTGACTTCTCGAGGCTCGGGTGCGTCTGGGTATTCCTCGTCCGTGGTCTCACCTTCGGATCTAGCTTGGTAATTAATGGGTTTGCGCAATAGTCCTTTTCCGTTATCAACGAGATACTGGCCATGATGGTCGCTAAGTGTGCCTGCCCTTTTTCGAGCAAGCAGCTCACTGAATGCGAGCTTCGCCGTCTCGTTGAATGGAATGAGCCGTAGGAAGTCTGGTGACTTGGTTGTTGGTAAAGCGTGCTGTTGTATCGAATCTTTTTGCGTTCCTTTAGTGCTAGCCACCCAGTCTCGAGTCTCTTGGCTTGTCATTGCCTGAGTAGGATACTTGGAAGCGGATTCCATTGTAACAGACCGGGGATGATCTAGTGTCAGTGTTATGTTGACCTTGGGCGTATTAAAAGCGTAGTTGTATAATCAGAGAGTGTGAAGTCAGGGAGTATAGAGTCAGAGAGTGATATGATGGAAGGTGTCATGGCGGAGAGTGTTACAGCACGGTATACAAAGCATAGACTGAACGTTCCGGTTCGGAAAGTGTTCCGCAGCGGAATGGATTCCGCTTGGGAACATAAAAGGGTTCACTCCCCGATGACAAGTCAGCCCACCCATCACTAAACCTATTCAGGCAAAGGTTCATGCCAAGCTTTGTTATCCGACGCTAGTCCCCAAATTCTAGGCTAGTAAAGTCTAGAATCGCAAAAAACCTACATATTCAAAATATAATATCTATTTTATATTAGGCATTCAGATTACCAAATTTTATAGATAGTAGTGTTGACATCTTAATTGTATGCCTGCAGATTATTTATATATCAAAAAAATATTTGGCCTGCGGGCACTTGTGCCAAGACCATGCATTTTTGCCGTGATATGGGGCCCGCAGGGCCCTAAGGGCCATGCCCGGAGCACCCCTAAAGATAGTGGCCTAGAGGCGAAATAGGCATGCCCCCTAGGGCCACCTGCCCCTTAATAACCATCTTGGCCTACACAGCCCTATGGGCTTAGCTTCCGCGTGGGCTGACTTGTCATCGATGAAAGGGATAAACCGCCTTACTATGTCGCCCTACAGGGCTGGACCTAAAGCGCCCTAAAAGGAGCCCCCTTAGGTGACGAATGCTCCCCCCCAGAGAGTCCTAGCTGTCAATCATTCCTCATCTCCTCCATCAACACACATCAACACTCTCCATCTGCGCACCCTTCATCTCTCTCCCTCACACCTCTCCATTGTTGGTGGCTTCTTCTACAACATCTTGGTTCCTTCATTATGGATAATTATGCTTGGCTACAAGACGCTTGTCCTGGACCTCCTCCTACACAAGAGCAGATGCTTGAAGCATCTCGACAAGCAAAACTCAGACAAGACGACATGGCTCGCATGCCCAGGGTTCCTGTGATGGGCGATGACCACGTTCCGACGATGACGCTACAAGAGCTTTGGGATTGGAAGGCTAAATGGCTTAGAAAGTGTCGGTTTACTACAGCGAGCGAAAACCTTGACCTTGTCGAGTGTGATCGGCAAATTGACGAGCTTGACTCTGAGCGTGAGACAATAATGGACTGGGAGGAATTCGACAGGAATCAAAAAGAGATGGATGCTTGCCCTTCACCAACACAGCGCAATCACCCCGCTTGGACAGAGACTTATCAGTTAGAAAGACAGCTACGTAAGTATGAGGCACGAAGAGAGGAACGCAAGCTACGAAGAGAGCAACGCAAGCGACAGCGACCCCTCTCGCCTCCACGCACTCCACCTCATCTTAGGGGGCCAGGACTGTACGAGCAGCAGCACGCTAACCTGATACCCAACGGTGAAAGCTTTCGGGTCAAGAAGGGCAAGCGCGATAATCGGCAGGCGCCAAGGCGACCAATAACCCGCAGTACTGCTACTCCGAATATTTCTCTACATGACCGCAAAGGTTACGTCAAGTACTGGCAGACCGTGGCGCAGTATGTTGTCGTCAGCTACGAAAAGTACCTGCGAGATTATGTGAGTCTAGTGCTAATGTACTGCGTCCAAGTATCTAATCTCAGAGCTAGGATAGAGAAGAGCTTGACAAGTACCCCTTTCAGGCGATGGACCTATCCGGCGAAGATGCCCAACACCCACAGAAGGCTGAATACCAGCGTGAGGCATACAGGAGGGCCAAGGCGCAAGAAAAGGACCCTGTAATACTCATACCTGTGTCTAGTTGGAAGGGAAACAAGTGAAGTGATCGAAGCTAGCTCTTGGAGAGACAAGAGGTTCTGAGGATATTCGCAAAGCCATGTAGGCTACATCTGGTGGAGGCAAGAGCGTATCTCCGTTGAGGTTAGAGGAAAGGCATGGAGCTTGTGTCAATATTCATACATGCGTCATAAATGCATATCGGAATGATTGGGAGAAGGCACACAGCATAGGCATTCGGTTCCGAGATGCAAGTACAGGGATATAGATGAAGATTATGAAGATGCAAAGGCACGAATGTGTTAGACAGCGAAGCGTCAGAATCAAAACAATTCCACCATTGATCCCTCGCAAGCTCAACTCAACAGCAAAGGCTCCCACAGCCGCTATATCTGAGTCCTCAGGTTCACTCCCTATTTTCCGCGTCTGCACGCGCTACTTATATAAATTCGGCAGTTACTTAAGTATCAATAATACAATTAAGAACATTTCTTCTTCCGCTTTCCAGAATGCGCGGCATGTGAATATTAACCAACTCCCAGAGCATCTAGAACAATTTACTACACCTCTAAGACTTGTATCTCGCTTCATGGCTTGCAGAACACGCACCGCCCTGATTATGAATACACCATACGAGCAACAATTTTCTAAGCGCAGTCGCCTCCAGCCGCGATCTGCGATCTCAATACCTAGGACCAAATCCTCGACACGCACACCAACCTCAATATCTTACAGGCCACCTCCAGAAACCACCATCTCGCACCGACTAGTCGCATTTTTTGCAAAGAAAGTAAAACACTTAGCACATAATACGACTCGGTGGCCGGTGCTACATATCATGAACACTCGAGACCATGAGTGGACGTTCTTGCTCGCTGATATGCCTGTACCTGACCAATTGTTTAGTAGGCATGTTCCTGGGCGCGACGAACACCAAGCTGGGCATCTATCATCAGCATTATGAGGAAGAGCAGAAAGACCTACAGCTCAAAAGAAGGCGTAATTACGGAAAGAAGGCTCGCCTACTTCTGCAACGACTGTTGCTACTACTGCTGTTGCCGCCAGCCCGCCAGCCCGCCAGCCCGCCAGCGCCCTAGGCGTCCTCAAAATTATCTGGACCCTCAGATAAGCTGAACACCAGCCCACGGACCAGGTTCCAGAAATATAAATGTACGAACGAAGAAAAAGACAAAGACTGGCCGAAACGACCGCGAAGAGCTCAACGGTCCTGGAACGCCCCAGCTAGAATCTCTTAAGAGCTAATCGGTGCCTATCAGACTCTGGCAAATAAACGGCTGTGGAACTGTGAAGACAAATTCCCAATAAGCGACATCGGCAATCTATGACAAAGTCTGACCTCTCCGAAAAGAACTTGAAGGAGTTGCAAATTCAATTGGGGCTGTTCATAGAGATGTTTGCCGTTATCACCGCTGCAAACTGAGTGCGGAACAGAGTTATTGTAGCTCGTCATCCTAGCTTATCACAGCTGAACATTGGGACGTCGACGGCATCGGTGTGCTCACAAAATCCGGCAGGCTTGCTTGAGTCCTACCGCTACAATATTCCCCAACGCGCTAGGGTTCATATTCACTATGAATAAGCCCCGTCTGAGATTCAAGGCCTCCTGGATATCGTCTTCGCGTGTAAAATCTCACAAGAAAGAAGTTGGGAAATCTCACGCATAGCAAAGGAGACAGCATAAGAGTTTAGCAGTAAGACTCGAGGGACCTATAGAGAAGATGACCTTGTCGAGGCGCTTCTGACAGAATATGTCGTACCAAGATACTTCATTACCCTAGGAAGGCCGGTATGGTGGTTCCGTATCACTCAGAAATACTTTCCGTGCGTTCTACTCTTAACTTGGACTTGGGACCTAGCCTCAAGCCCCAGATCCTATGAGAGAACGCCTGAGATTGAACGCTCCAGATTAACCTGATGATGAGACAGACGACGTTGGCCATCAACACCCTACGGTACTCGGGGCATTGGTGGAGTTGTCTCAGCAACTTCAAAGCCGACGAACTCATCAAAGAGTCTCGCAACGACAGGGAAAGCTCTTTTCCGACCTCAGGCCGGATTTTCCGGACGCTCGCTTTCCAATCCGGGTGATCGAAGGAAAGGCGTACACTACTGGAAGGATTAATTTCGAGACAGAAAGCCAAGCTACTATATCCGGAACAAGCTTGCTATGGATAGTCCTCAAGTTGTTCCTTTTCTTTCTTTCTATTGTCCCCTGTTTAGAGCTAGGTGTTTAGATAGGCTTGCCTATCGGCCATGTACACTCTTCACCCGTATGACCCTATGGGATTCACGCCTGGGAGACCCTAAGCTAAAAAAACCTGGCTCTGCGGACTAATCCTATCGCTTAGGTGATCAACTTTACCTAGGGTATCTCTAGGGGGCTATACGGTGTACGGTTGATAGGTTAGCTCTTCTAGAAGTGAGGTGCTATTGGTTGCGGTAGCTTAAATATAATTGCTTAAGCAGCAGGCTTCAGAACCATCATTCTTTTTCACCCCCACTGAGCGTATCATAGCCTGATCAATCTTCTTACTTGGATCTGCAGTATCTTGCAGCGCCATACTATCTAAATCTAAGTATGAGGGTCATCAAGAGAGACATCATCAACGCCATGAAACAAATTGGTGAACCGCCATGCACTAATTGGACAGCTATCAAACACATAATATTACTGCGCTGTTTCACGCTATACGCTGCAGCTTTTACTATAAGCGGAAAGTCGTCGTGAGTGCTATGTGAGATATATCGGCGCTTTGGCGGTACCCCCTGGACGAGCTTCGAGTAAGCGAGGGGCTGATTCTTGTCATCTTCAGTACCCAGCTTTCACGAAGATTCTGCGGCTGCTAAAAGAGCTTATCTCAACGACTCGTTATATTTGTGATGAAATGACTAGAGTGACCGTACGAGTACTAGAGGTCTAAGTATTTAATACGGAGTATATGGGTTGCAAATGCAAGCGGTCATTTGGAAGTCTTTGTAGGGCTACAATTAGAAATGACCATCACTCGAGAATCGCGAAAGTGGGCCTAAGCCCCGCTATCCAAGATTGTGCCTCTTCAAACCCTTCGACTTCTTTCAACACCCTTATACCCTGGCCAATTCTTATTTCGGAGAGCCCTCCAAGTTCAGATCCCTCACAACTTCCCTCCCAACGTTTCCCTCTCACAAAACGAAACTTACATCAATTTAACAGAATCAACAAATCCATGGCATCTAACCCTAACACTCCAGACAACAAGAGCCGGAAAACAATAATGAACACAACTTCAACCAGCGCAACTGCACGCTCTGTACGTAAGGCCCTGGAACAGAGTAACATACACATCGATGACATAGCTGGGGGAGAGCGAGGCATGGACCTCGTTGAGAAAGCCAGGGCTATTGTTAAGGGCGAGCGCCATTTGGCGCCGGGGTGAGTTTCAACCTCAAATCTGCCTACCCAGCTTTATCTAGAAAGCGTTCATTTCACTCTCTTCACATTACTTGAGATGCTTGCTGACGCACTAAATTTTATATACGACGGAGCAAGGCAAAGCTCTTCAAGAGACGGCAAATGATAACGCGAATGATAACGAATCGACCTTCCTCACCAAAGTATGGTACGTAATTCTTGATACTCAAAGATACAAGGCATGTAAAGACGACGGCGGATGGTAAGCTAGAAGACGAGGAAGAAGCAATCCGATGGATCGAAACAGCGTGGGAAGAGGACGGCCTGAAATGCACTTGGAATACAGACTTCACACGAGACTCGATTCCGCGACTGGATATTCGAGATCCAACTCTGTACATCTTAGTTGAGCATGCAACCAATGTGATGAATCCAAAACCTGATATAATCTATGGTTCCTACAGACCGCCTTTTCGGCTGATGAGAAACACATCAACATTAAACATCGAGCTGGTATCTCACCTAACATGGACCACCCTTTCTTTGTAGTGTAAGCCAAGAGCGCAGACAAGCCCATCGACGAGGCTGAGAATCAGTGTGCCCGGAGCGGCGCGGCAATGGTCCGGCTGAAGCGAAAATTCGACAGTCTCGCTGATGGAACATACGTTGATGAGGAGGCTAAGCGCAAGCAGGACAAAGATAAGCATCGTCCAGCCGACAAGACTTCTCACAAACAAGAAATCCCCACTGACCATTTCCAGGCCGATACCAAGTCCTTCGCATTCACCCTGGCCATTCGTCCCCGAGACGCAAAAGTCTTCGTTCATTTGGGCGAAGAGACATTTACTAAAAAAGGGCAGTCGCTCACAACCAATTGGCACGCGCATGAACTAGCAGACTACAATCTGAAACACGCAGGGCGTTGGATTGAACTGCACCGCGACATAGACAATGTGCTTGACTTGGGAACCTTGACATGGAAGCAGGAGATGAAAGATCTATGTAACAAGATCTTGGAGAGTGAACAGAGTAGGAAAATCAGAAGAAATAATATGAGTGCGGTGGCCGCAGACCCTGCGCCTTCAACCTTATCGCCATTGTCCCGCGACGTCTCCTCTCATCAACTCTCACCCTCTCCCACCAACACTCTTCACCCAGGTACGACTACCAAGCATGCAACGTCAATGAACATTTAATTTCGCGCGAGACGATTGTTGCAGTTGATATAGCTAGAACAGCTAAAAACAAAGAGAAGGATCATGCGAATTTATTTTTAATCACATCCGCTCTGAGAGAATGTACCTTAGCTTTTAGCCCCTTTGCTTCCAAGTAGGCCCTAGGACTAGCCCCGGGCTTGATGCCCCTAGACCTCATATGGCAAGGCCAGATTATAGAGGTCATCTAGGCCAAAATAAGGAAATCCGCGCAGCGTGTAGTAGACTAAGGTAGATGGTAGCCTTGAAGCCGGCTTGCTTAGTGGGAGCAGGGGACATGGACAGGCAAGTAGGATAGGCCGACCTATTGATCCAGAGGTCAGCTGTATGAAATGAAGAAGAGAGGATGAGACGCCTGGGTTATCTGGGTATTTTCATGGTCGTCAAATCCATCAGCAGTGTGCAGTATGGTAAAATTGATGATATGAGAGACGCCATCCTTCCGCCCCTCGGTGATTGCCCGAAATTCTTCCGTAGTAGGGCTGCGACAGATGCGGAAAAACTTCGGGTATTCCGCCCACCACACGACCCGGACTGAGACACTTCGGTGATAATACTTGGCCGGACCGGCTAATCTACGGATAAACTTACCTACAGTGCAAGTTGAAATAAATCGTCAATTCAAACCACTCCTGTAGCAACCAATACCTACTACTACTACAACACTTCTTTTGACTAGACTGACAAATGATGCGATCACTTCTTGACCAGAAGACCAAGAGCAAGAAGGGTGCACGCAAAAAAGCGTTCATAGCTATCGCGATCATTCACAGCAAGATGTTACACAGTGAGGACCATATTCGGGACTCTCCCCTGCCATTCACTTCCTCCTTCACTTCACAACTCTCTTCCTCACGAGCTACTGACCATTTATGCCTTCGACCAAGCTCCCATCCACTATCAGCCCAGTATTCCCGCCTCTCCCGGCCTCAACACCAAGCAGTCGGCTCTTCCTGACCATCACACCAGCTACATCAGCAATCATCTCATTCGCCCCGATCCATTCGCCAGCTACGAGACTTCAACATCACATTCGACATCATCAATCGAAGATTGGGTCAACAAGACACTGAAAGATACATCTTTATTTACGCTTGCTAAGGCGCTTGAAAGAGTACCCCCATTCACACAGCCCTCTTCCCCCACAACATCTTTACTTGGAAAGCGCAAACGAAGCCTTTCTCCAAGCAGCCAGCAATCTGAAGACGCCGAGCTTCTGCCATTAACGAGAAGGCTATTAAGATTACATACCAAGAACATGGCGGGTAACAATGTTTACAAGACACCTACAAAGGGAAATGCACAGGGTAATGCTGCCGCACCGCCAACGCCGAGCTCGGGAAGCACAGTTTCGAACGTTAACCCTAAATGGGTGAAGATGCGCATGGAATGCCATCATATCTACCGCCAATCCTCTGCTTTCGATCGCGCTGATTATAACGAGTTCAAGAAAAATGTTTCTTCCCCAATTGTAGCAGACCGTCCCTCAGGTGTTAAGCCGGGAGAAAACTCAAAATTCAAAGAGATCTACAGGACATGCGTCGACAATGGAGCGACAGAGGCGACATTCAAACGCGAAATGCTGTAGCATATTATCATGAAGGACTTCCAAGTCCTCGCCGACCCTGGCGACTCTAGCCAAGGAATCGAGCCGGTCTTTGAAAGCCGCAACATTCTTGGTGGTGGCATTTTCTGCCAGGCCGAACAATCACTTCAACGAGGCTTCCTCCCGCACAAGACCTCCCTCCGCTCTCACCCATCCCCAGAGCTCTTCCGTATTCTCTCCTCCCTCTCCAATTATTCGCTATCTAAGGCCTGTCTCTTTTAGAGAAACATGTATATATAGAGGGAGGGAGGGAGATCGACAGATAGCAGTCGATTTCCCGATCACCCTCCATGTCATCGTTGCGACCTGGTCGGCTTCGCAATGGCCGCTGCTGCGGCTTGACGCTAATTCTCCCCCAGCTCGTTGACTTGTCACCCATCAGATACGGACGGCCACCGCGAGAAGAGATGGCGATCAAGAGGGTGAGCTGACCAAGCCGAGCCACGCTGGCGGTTGTATGACTTTAACGACGATCCAGCCACTAACACTGTGTTATCGTTAAGGGAAGGTCAGCCATCCATCGCTGCCTGATGAAGCTGGATGTTCATCTCCGGTCACACATGGTACTCCTCCCCATGGAGCTGTTCACGGCTACCGGCGGAACTTACCCTGAGTGAAGGGCTTGGCCGAATGCTGTACGGGTGATTGGCCTAAATCTCTCACTCAATCGCCACCTCTTGCTGGGAGCTAGTCTGAGACTTAATCATGATGGAAAGGCTGCGCGCGTCGTGGCCTCTTTACTCTCCGGAGCGTTCAGGCACATCGCTACCTTCCAGGGAAGGTATCCATCCTGGCCCTGGGTCCCATGCTGTGACTGTCTCAACTCCACTCGACAGACCTGGACCGGTGGGCTGTTGTCCTCAATAAGCAGGGGGCTTGATGATCATTTCTTTACGGTGTGAAAGCTGCCGATCTTGAATGCACGCATGTGAGGCGAGCGGGAAGACGTATTCACCCATGGTGAATGCGGTCGCTCGTGCCGTGCGTTGACTTCTCCTGTTCACTTTCCTTCTCCCCTCCCACCACTATTTAGACTCCCTTCTTCCCCTACTCTACCACCCATTGTTCCTTCTACTCCATTGCGCTCTATCATCTCTGAGCCGTTGCTGGAGCCTGGTCGTCCGGTTATTCTATCTGATCTCTCTTGCTCCTCCCCTCTGTTCGGCTTTTCTTAGTGGGAGTATCGTTTCTCTACACCCACGCGATATCCGGCAGGCCTTCACTTCACACTCTCGGAAATCCACCACGAGACCGCACTGGCACCCACCTGAACTGGTATAGAGGCCTTGTCACACATCTAGCTTCATGCTTATGCCCTTAACCACGGTCGAGATCTCTTTACACTACCGTTCCAGCCCGGGAGGTTATCTATGCGACCGCCTTTGCGGTCAATTGGGGACCATCCTGATCACTCTTCAACGGCATGCGGTCTACCTTACTCATTCTCGAACGCCGACACTATCTCTTACGTTACCACCGAAGCCCTTTCTTATTATCTCCACCCATCTTTCCCTCACTGTCGGCATTTCATCCACTGGTGATGAACTCGACATCGCCTGCCAATTCATTCACCATGTCGATCCTTCCGCTAACCCCTCCACTCTTGACTGCAGCATCTCAGGCTGGCAACGTTATGTCCGCAGCCAACTTCGGTATCATCGCAACGTCCGGCATCCCAGCAATGATCTACGAAGTCAATACCCCATTTCATTGTATCGATAAGGTCTTCCCTGACCACCCAATTCTTTCTCTTGCTCTTTATACATATACATATATATATATTTGTCAGGCTTACCCAGCGAGCTACAAGGGAATCATTGAAGAACTCTTCACAGCAGCCTTTAACCTGGTGCAAGAACATGACATCCTCCCCAGTAAAATCTCCAGATCTGACCTCCAAACTTGCCGAAAGCAACACAGCCCCACCCTTATCTCCAACTTCAGGGATCGTCTAGAAATCAAAGGCCATCCAATGTTTATAGAGCACCTGTGTCTTGGGGTTCTCACTTATATAGCAAACCTCGTCAAAACTAAAGGCAGCGCCAGCCCTGCGACGAAGGCAGAGACCTCTATCAAAGAGGAAGATGAAAGACCCAAGATTGTTAAGCAGGATTCAACTCGCAATCTCCTTATTCAACCCCCTGAGACATGGCCAAGTTGGAAGCTTGAAGACTTCGAGCTCATTTGTTGGCCCTACCGCAATTCAGTCAATTGTGTAGGTCAGGAACTGAAGGCCAGCGCCATTGAAGACTGGCGCAAAGATGCAGACCTAAAACTTAAAGACATCCGCTTCAGCAAGCTCCAAGAGCTCCTAGAGAACGCTGGGTTAATCAACAACATGTCACAAGCCGAACTCACATATCACGCAGAGGGTGATATGATGATGGGAATCAAGAACGATGATGACCTACAACTTGCCGTACGCTGGCATTGTCGGCATGGAAAGGTCTGGATGCAGATTAATATAATGACACAGGACGACTGGGGTCAGC
Source organism: Cladonia uncialis (assembly GCA_002927785.1). NCBI lineage: Eukaryota > Fungi > Ascomycota > Lecanoromycetes > Lecanorales > Cladoniaceae > Cladonia > Cladonia uncialis. Next base: position 96,465 of record NAPT01000003.1, read on the forward strand.
GAAGTCCTATGCCTCTAGTTATTTATACTGAGTTGTAAACAGTGACCCTTCAACCACCGTTCTAGATGCCTACCAGTCTGAAGTTTTCTGCTGGTCTTCCTACTACGGGGCCATTGATGCCACTAGGACCTTTCCTACCAGGAAGGCCAAGCACCCATCACCACACATTCTCCATTCGAAGTAAGAACAATCGTCCGGCGTCTAAGCCAGGTAAGTGACCTTCCTTTTCTCCAAGACTCTCAGCCTTTTGATCCATCTTGTTGCTCACATTATCAATCAGGTCAAACTACGCGCAAACGTCCTACCCCCTCAGTCGACTCGAGCTCCGACAGTGACAAGCTGCTGCAGCACTCTCAGAAGAAACTCAAGGGTACTATACCACTTGAAGAAGAGAAGGAAGACAGTGAAGAAGAAGGGCCTACGTTCTAGTCGAGGCGTGAACTCGGTTCATATGTAACTCCCAACCAGTCCATTTACAAATCGACTAGACTATTTGCAAATCGTCTAGTCCATGTATAAATAGCCGGTCTATTCGCAAATTACCAGTTCATTTATAGATAGACTAAAATCGCGACTCGAATGCATAAAAATTTCTTACAGAATAAGGGGGTCTATTGCTATCACCCATCAGCATCGCCATCGCTATCGCCATCGCCCATCGCTGTTGCCTATTGCTATCACCTATCACGGTCATCCATCGCTGTTACCTATCATCGTCACCCATCGCTGTTGCCTACCAATCCGCGCTATGGCCCACTGGTGACGGCGATGGGTGATGGCGATGGGTGATGGCGATGGGTGACGGTGATGGGTGACGGTGATGGGTGACGGTAATGGGTGACGGTGATAGGCGGCGGCGATGGGCGGCAGCGATGGGCGGCGGCGAGGTAGGTGACTATTTTGTAGACAACTAACCTTGCGTCTCGTCCAATCATATTGGGTATTGGTATATAGACTAGTCGATTCATAAATGGACTGGTCTATGTATAAAGTCAGTCTATATATGATTTTGTCCAGTCGATTTATAAATGGACCAAATTCACGCCTCGACTAGAACACCCGGCGTCAGCGAAAGGGGAGGACAGATTCGGCTATATCCGTCAAACCCCCTCAGTCGCCTGCCATCGAAACGGATGAAGGGATTAGTATCAAGTCGGATGAAGAGGTCGAGACTGGCGAAGTACAAAATGTCAACGCCGACGGATACATAGAGGAGGATCTTGAAGCACAGTACATTAAGCTCTTCTCTCGCGCAACTTTCTTGACTAACCTTCTTGGATTCCGTCGCTCCGCAGATGCTCAGCTGTGCGAGCAGCTTGAAGACGGGATGTGGGAGCGTGCGGCGAAGTTTTTCAGAATACCTGGCTACGGAACTTCCACCAGCAAAGACGTACATAAGATACCCGGAATGCTCAAGCCTTTATATCATTGGCAGTGGCTTTGCGTGTTCGTCAGTATACTGTTCAATGCCGGGACCAATGATCGCTTCGGTGCTCTGATTGGCGATGAGATGGGCCTTAGAAAGGTATAATGCTTTATATTAATATTTGAGCTCTCTAGCTAATTCGCTCTGTATGAAGACATGGGAGGCTCTTGCATTCGCAGTCTTTCACCAGCAGTTATGGCAGCAATGGTAGGCCATTCGTAGGGAGTGGGCTGCCTCACCTTTACAACGACGGCATTGTAAAGAGGACGCGGTGATAGGAGACTTATGCCCCTCCAATGATTGGCATTATGTATGCCCCCTGCCAGCCAGGCTCGGAATGTTATGAAAATCGTCCATTGCATGGACCTACCATCTTCTTCGTACCCACAAGCAATTTCCGCACATGGCTGGCGGAGCTACGCGACCTCGTCGACTTTAATATGCTAGGTATCAAGCTCGTCGTCGCGCACGCGTCTGTTACAGACACGGACCTTCAATTAACAGCTCAGATCAAGTTGAATATTAGGACTGCTAGGGACCAGAACGACCCCGAAGCCCAACTGCCTAAGAAAGGTCCAACTACTAAACCAGAGCAACGAGGATTGCCTTCTGCCGAGAGCCGCCTGGTCTGGATTCTTACAACATGGAATACATGGCAGGTTATCAGCAAGAACAACGATAGTGAAAAGTACGAATTGAAGTATCAGAAAGATAAGCAAACAATGATAGATTCCACTGAGGTTCGCAGCTTCCACTGTGGCCTTGCGATCGTTGACGAATGCCATACTGTCAAGAATGTTGGTAAAGGACCATGGGGAACACTACGCGATATGAAGACAGATAGACCGGGGAGTCGATTCTGGTTCGCAGCCCTGAGTGAGACTATTCTGAAAACAAACCCGTCTGATATTGCTGGCCCAATGGACATAATCGATAGTAAGACATGTGACAATCATGAACATCCATACTATCCGTTCTCCGGAGATGAGCTCAAAAGGTTGGGTAGAGCAGTCGAGCAATCGGTAGAAGAAGAAGGAGATTCTGCAGTCCAGGACTCTGCCCAGCAGTATATCAAGACCTTTGGTCATACTTTACCTAACTTCTTGATTCGACGACATGAGATGAGTCGCTGGAATAGGGACCCATTGATCGAACTTGAACCACTTCACCAGTTAAAGCGCAAGGCTATATTCCCTGCGAAATTCGATGCGGCTTATAATGGAAGCATGCCCAAGTGGGCACAAGAGAGTACTCGGCGGTTAGCAGAAAAACAGGCTTTGTGGCAAGAAAACTGCTGGAAGTCAGCCACGTACGCTGCGCAGCACCCTAATAAACCAATGACCCTAGACGCTACCCAGGTTTTGAACACAGCAAGAACACTCTGCTTGACCAGCGACCTCTCATTCCTATGTACCATAGCGCACGAGAGCGGCCAGAAGTGGGATAACGTTACTATCCAAACGGATTGTCAAGATCGTGATACGGGCCGTATGAAACCCGGATGCATCCTCAATCAGCATTACGCAAGCATTATTTAGGATTGCCCCAAACTAACAAAGCTCGAGCAGCTGCTTCAAAAACATAGCGAAGCGAATGTACTCATCCTATCCCATCTCCCAGAGATGATCCTTGTGGCTGAACGAGTAAGTTCTTCTTTTACCTAAGACCAATGACTACCGATATACTATAGCTTGGGTCTCTCCTTGTTACAGGAATATCCTTGTATCTTTCATGTGATCCAGCGAGTACTAACTTTTCCGAAATAGTATATCATATCCGCGAGCATACAAGTCTGAATCGGCGTTCCCAAATGTACTTTGGGTCTTCTAATAAGCGAGAGGCCGCAAAGGCGGCATTTCAACGAGAGAGGAACCTTGAGACGGGGGTGATCTGCTAAGTGTGGAAGATCATGCATTGTGAACCGCATTTTTTGATGTCTTCTTTTATACTTTTCAATTGTTACATGGGGCCCAGGGAGTTCTTCAATAATCAAAAAGGCCTGTTGTTGTCGACATTCGTCATAGATCACACTCTTCTTGGTTCTTTTCACCCGTACACATCTTCTGGGGGGAAGATGGTGACAAGAACATCTATCTTACTTGCCAGTAAACCACCAAACGGGAGCACTCTGTAGGGTCAAGAACAGTGATGGCCGTCGCTATCGAAGCTCCACCATGGACAAGTACAGTTTCGAGTTTTCGAGTTGTCAGTTGGGAAGAAACGGCATAGACCCGTTCAGGGATGTCTGTATGAAATCTTTTTTGATGCTGTAAACCATTTGTTATCTTCGGAAAACTTTCGTGTACGATGGAAGGTGATAAACTACGCGGACGTGAGCAGTGGCAGAGACTGGCGGGACCGGTAGATGGAGACCATGTGGTGGACGGAGATACTGAAATAGGAGCGGATCAGGGTTCGAGAAGATACCAGCTCATCAATAGCTCCCTTACCGCTCAGACCGCTCAGAACCCAGGTCTATCAGCGAGCCCAAGCTCCCAGGTTGATAGCAGAGCGTGGAGCGAGACCGAATTGTCCGATTAGGCCAGCCAGCCACCCTATGAATGAAGGCAGCGATGCCGTGTCTTCATCGACTGCATTTCGTGCAGGAGCAGCTTTACCGGTTGGGAGGGCACAGCCGGCAGGTATGCATGCTGCTGCCCTGTTCGGCCGGCCTCATTCAATGGAGTCTGCGAGAACGCTCAGGCTTTGTACGAGCAACGATGAGCTGCGGGGGGAACAAGCCTGCATCCACTGCTCCTTCTTGCGCAACGATTCCACCTCATCTCCGCTTCAATACTGCATGCAGGCCCCCTTTGACAATGCCTTTAAAGCATGGCGGAACGCCGTGACCGTCGAATGAGGTATGGGATGGTTTTGATGTGGGCAGCTTGGACTTATCTGCCAGCAAAGAGGTCGGGAAGGGTGTCGATGTCCATTGTTCATCGATCAGTGCTGCTGAGTCATAGTTAATTGGGATCCAACCTACTGCGCCGAGTTCATACGTACCTGAGCAGCGCAAGATCCGTGCCCGTATGCACCACTGCGTGTGATCGAGCAGCGGACCGACTAGGTACACTGGATCGGCCGTAAAGGTTTGATATTCAGTCGTGTCTCGGTTGCTAACGCTATGCGTCTGGCCTTTGTTACTGTCTGAATGTTTGTGAGGTGCTTGCGTGTAGATGAGGTAACGGTGCTCGGCAGATATCTACAACAAGGTTAGTTCTTTTCTCTTATTTCTTGTCGTCGCATCCCAGCAGTAGGATCCCTTCAGATCCTCAGGCAGACCTGATCTGATGCTGTATGCAGTGGTGGACTTTCAGGGGGCGTATCTAAGGTAGCATAGCTCGGCTAGGAGTGCTTGCCCTTTACCTTTCAATCACCTCCAACATCAGCTCGTTTTCTTCGTTCTCGATCCTTTCGCCTCGAGCTCTTCTGCCCTTCAGCATCATCACCATCCTTTGCCGTTCGATGATCATCGCATGCCGTCTCTTTACTTAGCCCTCGTTGATCCACCTGTCTTGCGGTGGCGCGAGTTATTGGCCTGACTGCATGTCGTGAGGTGAGGGTCTAGGGCTAAACTTCACCGTATCTCACCTTCAAGTATCTTTTCACCGTTGAATACTTTTCCATATTTGACTACTTTCCCATTTTCGACTGGCTCCTAGTGGGTCTGTACTCACCACTCTCATCTCGTCCGTCTCGGTCCTGCCGTACCTTGCACCTTCAGGTGCTTTCCTGACTCCAATCCTTCTTCGTACCACAGCTCCGATCCATCGTCACCTTCGCTTGAGATCATCCCCTGCTTACACTTGGTCCGTAATCACTACTCTCATCCCATCCGTCTTATTCTTGTCGTACCTTTCTGATATGTCTTCGTTTACCTCAGTGCCCAGAGACGGGTCATATTTTGATGAACTCGACCGCGCCAACTTTGACCCCTTCGCAATCTTCGGACTGCGAGCTGATGACGATGACCTGAGCCAACGAGATGTCCAGCGCCATTTCAAGCACCGGTTGGTTCAGCATGTTTTCGAGCGTGCTGGAGGAGTCGCCCAAAGCCATATACCCACATGGAAGCACGCGAATGCCGCCAAAGATATGCTCTTTGGCACTGAAGTCAGTTCAGCCGCCTTTCAGAGGCTCAAGGCTGCATGGAGGCTTCGTTCATCGTAGGTATGGGACCCTTTCGTGCAGATGATCCCTTTTGGGTTGGAAGCGACGATGACGGTGACGACAACGACCACGACCAGGACCACAACAGGACCACCAGCAGTCCCCTTGCCCCCGAGCCGATGCCCAAGGCAAAGCGTACACGGCGCAAACGGCCGGCACTCACCCAAACCACTCCCGCCAACCCTCGTTCTGCCGGCCCTCAACGGTATAAACCAAAGGGAACACTGGTGGGGAGATGGAAGCACGTGGGCTTGCCTGCAGGCGCTGAGCCAAAGGCTGTCTACGCTTCTCGGGGTTGGGATGGTGGATCCACCGCAGGGTCACCAAAGTTGATAAGCACGGGAAGAATGTGGTGGGTGGGGCATATGACTGGAAGCGAACCCCATGTAGTCACGGGGATATCGAGTACCTGCCTCGATATCGGAACCTTGGCAAGCAGGAGGTAGACTCACACATTCATACCAGTCCTGGTCGCGGCTGAGAAGAGGGTGCGCCGCTCACTATGACCTGCCGCTGCTCGCCGTGCAGCTACGCCTGCTAGGAATTCTGGAAGGTAGGATAGGCGGGGCAATCGTTTTTATGTCCGCGAGAGTGGAATGGCTTATGAGGCAGTGTAAATTTTTCAATGGTAGTAGGAGGCATGACCCTGGGTAGAAACGAACGCTTTCACAAAAGAACTTCCTATTCAATATACAGCAAAGAAGTCAGGCTGACTTCAATGGTGAGACCACATAAGATTGCCGAAGCGCTTGTATTGACCCTTGCTACTCCAATGGAATTCTCAGCTGAAGCTAGCAATGCAATTGGTGCGAATTGCTTAATCAGATGCGACTACGTAACCATCACCTTAGTTGCATACGTAAAGCATGCAGTACTTGTGACAGCTTAAATGCTCAACATCGGCCTGTAATAGTCGAGCGGTGGAACTGGAGTTGGTGGATCTATTAGGACCCCAGTCGTCATGAAAAATTGGCTGATTATTCAAGTAGCCATAGCCATACATACTCCTCAACCTCTTCGATCCTATGTGATACAACCAACTTCGGTATCCCCCCCCCTCTCCCAATGCTTGAGCCAAGACGAAAAAGGAGGTAGTAGTTGAACAAGGTACAGACACTGCGTGGGAGTGCTGGAATCCCTGCGCAAGAAAGTTTGCGCATCGTAGAGGACTGCGGTGTAGAGATGTATATTCTCCAGTCCTTTCACGCTCTCATCTAACTACCGGAATGCGAAAGGAGGCGCGGGTCGAACAAGGTGGAGAAGGTCGTGTAGGGATGCTGGAATTGCCGCGTAGGAAGGGCTGAACCACGGAAAGGACCACGGTGTATATACATATATCTTCCAGTTTCTTCAACCCGATGTATGTAGTCTCATCGAGCTCTTCTCATAGCTTTCCAGCTCCAAATCAAAGTACGATGAGATGGAGGGTCTAGCCGAAGCATCACAACCGGTGTGGACAGCCGTAAGGAAAACCTGGTATGGTTGTGTATGAAGGCCTAGGCACCTTTAAGAGGCCAGAGGTTAAAGACTATGGATGAAAACTGGGGGAAAGGACTCCGTAGCCAAGAAAGTAGCTAAGGCCTGTTTAAGACGTAAGTATTACAGTCAAGGAAGGCCATTACCTATGGAGTCGGTACATTCTAATGCTCAATTACTCCATTAGTATTCATTTCTTAATAAAGGTATGCTGGACCTTGTGAAGAAAGGAGTTGTTCGAATAATACATTCTTCCGTATTCTCCGCCATGATGAATCTCCACATGTAACACTCCGCCTTTGACTGATATGATATATGCGCTTCAAGGCTTGACAATCGCCGCCGTCCAGGAAGTCTACATCAAGCTTGACCAGATGGTGGCCTTTGTGCAGGGTTAAGCCGAGCGCGCATAGATTAGCTGTTGCGACTAAGATTCGAGGATATCGAGCATCTTAATAAGCCGCTTTCGGCTCCAACATTATATCTCCACCCTCCTGAGAGAATTCTTGCCAACGATCTCGCTCGTCGACTGCTATATCACCCTTAACAAGCCGCGTCATAAATCCAGCCTCCAACAGTCACTACATATAGAGGTGTTAGTAAAGAAAAGATGGATCGTTGATAGGATACCAATCTTAGAGAAGGGAAAAGGGAAAGTGACGGAGTTTCATACCTAGGCGATGAGCCAAGCACAGATCGAGAAGTTACTGATAATGACCAGTGTATTATTGGGTTTCATCCTGCTCTCCTTCTTAATCTGGTCCGAGGGTCAGAAGCTCCGTGCCAACGTCAAGATAACCAAATACTGTGGCGAGTTGGCAAGCAGGTAGGACAAGTTTTGCCTGAAAAGATCCTTTCTTTCAATAAGGTTATTAACAGTAAAGGCGCTCGCTATCTGCCGATTGACTCCGTCAAACAGAAGATGAATTAGACCAGGGAAGTCGGCAAGGATATATAAGCGTAGGGAGGGAGCCTTGTCTCTCTGCTGGAATCAGAGGTAGTGGTGGTGGATTGTCATATCTAATTTCCATCTTTGTGCCAATTTGCGGCTTTCCGCTTCGTATACGCCTTGAGATACGCCTTGCGTTCGTCTTTGCTAAGTCGCTTTCTTAAAGTGTCAATTTATAGAGCTAAAGTAAAAGGCGTTGTGAACTCGGCCCAGTGTACCGTAATTTTGGGGAATACGACGACTTTATGACCTTGTGTGTAGCTATCGTCGGTTCGTCTAATTGTGAACATTTAGACAACATTCCTGATATCTTCAATGATCTCTTTGCTTCGGGGGTGATTCCATCTGTCTGACCTGCCATAGCCTTCTTTATATAGGCTTCATTCCCTTTTCCGAGCTGGGAGATCCTTTCATTACGCAGGGAATGGTGTGGATTTTGTGGGTTCAGCCAAGCTGCCTTAGGATCACCGTAGACATCGTACCTCGCAACCTTGAAGACGTAGTCGGTGTTAATTTTGAGTTGGTACTTATATGAGGTCTTCTGTATAAAGCTTCTAGGAACTATAGCACCATAGAAATTTTTCCTCCATTGAAACATTTTGTGGCCTGTGCGCTTCAATGGCCCCGGCGAGCTCGTCTTCAGAATAGCTTTGTTGGCAAATTGTTCCATTCAAGGAGTAATGCGGGATTTGTCTATTATATTTTCAATGAGTATATGCAAAGTCCAAGATATTGGATAAGATAGTGATCCCTTAATGCGCATTGCGCATTGCGCATTGAGGGACTGTAGCGATTCGGGGGTGAACGCTGGTAGGTGAGGTATGGACTTATCACCATGCCCGGTACCGAAGATCTTGATATCGATTGCGGCTTGAACGAGACAAGTATTGGGGTAAGACTAGATGATGTAAATTACAGTCTGAACACAATGATTAGCATTCGACTGCTCACGGAGCACAGGCAGTATACATTTCCATAGTATACCTTTCCATAGCCCACCTCATCGCTTTCCATTCCACCCAAACATCCAGTTGATTCGGTAAGGACCATCCAATATGCAGCAGTGATTTGGTGCTTTTTCATCTGGAAAGCAAGGCCTTGCACGATTACTATGTCCTCTCGTCCTTTACGAATTTTGTCTGCCTTCATCAACTCACAAGCAGACTCCCAATTGATGTCATTTTTGCCCATCTGTGCACATGCTTCGGTCTCGATCACATGTGCTACACTGTAAACACTGTCAGTGTCTGATATTAAACAAAGGCGTTATAAGAAAACCTTACGCTGTTGAGTATAGCCCGCTGTCGAAAGTCGGTCTACTTAGCAGGGCTTCTGTAGCAGGATCCGGTTCTTCGAAAGAGGGATCAATAACAGTGGGCTGATCTAAGTGGGGACGCAGCTTGAAGGAAGAGTCTTCAATGATAATTGGATCCTTCGCGTTACCCAGGTCTTTATCGCAGACATTTCCTGCATCTTCCGCATCAGGTACTTCGCCCTCTGGACCGGTGGCTGAAATATCAACGCGCTTTCTGCGAAAGGTTCAGGAGACGGGGCAATAGGGAAAAGTACTAGTAGAGTGCTCCGAAGACATAACTGAAGGTGGCCCAGATGGGCGGACTTTCTCATGTGTAAGAGACGAAAGATTGAATCTTCCTCACTACCTATTATAGGAGAACCACCGGTAAGCCAACGTTTTTGCCTATTGTAGAGGAACACTTACTAATACCACCGGGCCTCTTTAACGAGACTGGTGGCTTTGCATCGGCCGTATCGCGCACGAAGACTTGGCCGCTTGAGTCCGATGACCATGGAGCTGGAAATAGTAAGCGTGAGCAACGAACATTAAACATCAAAGAACGTACACTGAACTTCCTTAGTGTTTGAACCCCGGACTAAAATCTTTAGAGTTCTCGCTAACCCAAGGGTCTGGGTGGCGTACGCCATGTTGCGCAAATCGTGGTTAGAAGCCAGCTCGAGCGGACTGCCAGCTGGGTCAAGCCAATGGATTTGCTCCTTCTCCTGCCACAACTTATAGTGGGCGAGTTGTTTCACAACGCTGAGTTGTAGGGTTGACACATCCGGGGACTGTTCCATTGGAGGGAATGTGGGAGGAAAATCTGCCAGGTCGCTCCAGAACGCCTGGTGCGATTTGATAATACCAGTTCGGTTCGTGCGTCGTAGTGCGATGGGTGTCCTCCCATAGAGTCGCGGTAGTGCTGATGCTGACCTGACTTCAGATACTAATGCACGGTCTGGTGCTGGCGTAGAAGCAGGTGCTGAAGTGCGTTGAGTTCTTTGCTCAACCTGCCCTTCTTTAATTTGAACTGCTTTGTGTTGAGCCATAATTTGTGCCTTGAGGTCTTTGAAGAGAACAGAGATTGCCGCCTCAAGAAAGTCGTCAGGCACATTATTAGTGTGTTCGTCGCAGACCTATAGAATAAACTCCCTCACTTTTTCAAGGAGTTCAGTTTTACTCTTTGTCTTGTCTTTAGTTAAGTCAACGGTTGCAATCTTTGCGCTGTCAATAAAACTATGGAGACTGGTCTCCATGTTCTGTCCCAACTTTTCTTGTCAGCGAGGCCGATTGCATTTCGAGTTTTCATATTGCCACTTAATTGAGGATTGGAGTTAGAGGTATTGCTGTAGTTGCACTGATCAGATTCAGGCAGTTTCGTAAAGGTGATTTGTGACGTACTAAAAAGAATGCAGTGATGGACTCTCTCTAAGCAAAGTAGTAGTTCTAGGCCGGCTGATAAGATGGTTGTAAGGGCAGATGTAGGTAGTTGAGGTGAGAGCAAGAACAAAGTAGGAGGCCGGCTAATAAGATGGTTGTAAAGACACTTAGAATGAGATCCTACGATCTCCAAGCCTGCCCAGTAGACTAGCCTGTACATTCACAAGCGATGGCTTGAATTCTTGACGAACGGGCTCAACAGACGAATGATTCCCACGTATTTGAGGGCTTTTCCAGCCTGGACTATGAATAGACCCATACATTCTATCAGAGGCTGTCTTACGGACTGGGCCAAAAGCTGGCGCAAGGATCCAAATTATTCATGAAGGCCGTGGTGTCAGTGACAAGTTTACAAGCTAGGTCACAGGCTGGGTCGTAGGCTGGGTCGTAGGCTGGATCCTGGCGAAAGGATTCAATGAGGCGGTGGTGTTAGTGACAATTTTACAAGCTAGGTCACAGGCTGGGTCATAGGCTGGCCACCATTGCTTGTAGTAGTATATCCGCCGACGGGTTTGGTTTCACACGGTAGAGGCTGGCCATGCTTCAATTAAGGACGGTTGATGGGGGTGGGGTGATAGCGCAGCTTCCGCTGTTCGTGACAGCAAAGTCTGTTAGCAACGAGAATGGACTGAAAGAACGCAGATAAGTCATCTTACGCATTGAGAAGAGTGAAAGGTTTATATTTGGGCCATATTTCCAGCTCGTGAACAATCCAGACAATCAAGATACCCCACTGTCTTTCATGCGCATTGATCTCTTCCTTATGCTGCGACTTCTCCAGCAACGTCTCTTTCAAGTGATGAAATCGATCCAGTGGTAGAGTTGTTGAGTTAACAGGTAGGAACTCGTGATCGTCCGGAGTGACCTTGGTCTTACGAGGAGCGTTAGCATCATCGTTTGTAGGTAGCCTAGTAGATGTCAGTGTCGCTCTTATTAGAAGCGATTGCGAGGGACAAGAGTCCCACTAAACTTTGACTCAGATGGGATTGCGTTCTTGGCAACTTTGATAAGCCGCTGATAGAGAAGGCGAACTAAGTCAGGCATCCCCTCCATCACCATCTTGATCTGCTTGTAGGTCCGTCGGCTGACTTTGGTATTGCATTAAAGGAGGTGGGATATGTCGATGCTGGTCTTGCGAGGAGACGCAGACCTGCTACGTGGTGCAGAAGCTGGCTTCGTAGGTGGAGGAAGGATAGAATGTGAGAAAGATGGACGTTGACCTAGAGGCGTTTACCCGTCATTGCTGGAAGCAGGTTGTTCCTTGCGAGGACGACCTCGACCCCTACCAGTAGGTGCTTGGGTAACATCTGATAGCTTGATCTTTCTTTTTCCGGTATTGGCTGCTGTGTCTTTCGAGTCCGGCATCGTGCTAGGTGCTCTGCGCCTGCGTGGACGTGAGCAGGAAATGATTCCATTCAGGGCTTCACGAGGAGCTAATGAGCGTGGGTTCGTGCCACGACCCATAAGACCCGTTTCAGCTAGCCCAAAGGCTATTTTGTATTGCCTGGTATGCCTTTCCATCTTTTGTGTCCACAAGTCAATTCTTGTGAGAAGGTCCGACTCCGCTGAGAGCATGTAGAAGGGTTCATGCTGAAGCAGCACATGGAGGCTCGTAATATAGGGCGAAGGAGCTTTTGGAGTCACTTTACAGATGTCAGTCACTCAACAGAGGCTGTTTCAGAGACGGAGTGTACCCGATCGTTCTTATCTCGGCTGGGTGCCCGAGCTGCTTCCCCAATTGCACTCGAAGGCACTTATTGACGACGTGACTGCTTCGAAACTACCCGCAGCTCTCTAGACAGCTGTATCAACAGCTTCTTTTGAGCGGGCAGAGTCCTTGAACAAGGCTGGATGAAGCATATGGGACAGAAGAATGTAGGTGGCTTAGAGTCACGTTGTTTGTTCTGTAGGTACTCCGTAGTTGGCGCGCCATAAGAGCCACTCAGCGCCTAATGTAAATCTGAGAGGAAAGTCTTCTCTATGCGTAGAGCCGGGCTTCTTGAGTATTAGATTGGTAGAGTATACAGATAAGAAAAGACCGTATCAAGGGAGTTGTTGAAACGAATATTCACACCCAACGCGTATATTCTCTATTTCACCAATAAGAGGACTACTACCTGTCGCCCATGGCAACCGCGGGCTGTGGAGAATCCTATTGGCTGATGGAACGCACAATGTAATTGTAGGTACTTGTTACCACAGCTTTGGTACCAATATAACTCTCTCTTTACGTGTCTCCTCGCACAACGTAGCTTCCTTTTAGCTTATATAGCTTCGTAATATCTCTTCTTCTGTCCCTGCTATTTCGATTCATATTAATCTCTGTATACTAATCCCCTTTGGTGGTCTGCCTCCCGTTTTGATTGTGCATATACGCTGAGTGAAGTCTAGAGCCTTGTTTCTATCCAAATCGTCGGTCTGTGAGCTGACGGATCCTGGGTATCTAAGAAGTCAGTAAGAGTCAACAGGAGCAGCGAATAGATATACGTACGATAGAAAACGGCTGCTTTGCAAAAGCATGGCGTAGGAGGCGAAAAGGGTGTTTGAGGAGGAAGGGTCTGTTAAGGCTGGATCATCCCTTGAGAGTGGAGAGCCTATTCGTGCGGCGCAATTATGGCGAGATTGGTTGACTTAGAAAGCGTCTATGCACTCACAGATAGTTTTCAGCTACGAGACTATCTGTAAGTACGACGTGAATGGCAAGCAGAGATGTGATGACAAGATCCTAGCAGAGCTTGTACTGATGAGGACCGACTAGTGAATGTCTCATGAGTTGCTGCTGAGATTATGATCCGACCTTTTGACTGTACTCCGTATGCCTCTATACTACAAATAGGACGCCAATAGAAATCTCGGCATTTGATATAAACAGGACCATGATCGGACTTACCGGTGTGCAGAACGGTTCCGAATCCTTGGCGCAAACCCCGCGCCCGCCCCCCCGGGCATGATTCTCATACAAATCCGGAAAGCTTTTTGAATCTTTTTTTAGGCTTAAATGATAGATCAAAGAAATATTTGGTGGAAAAAAGTGCTCTATTACATATTTAACTTTGTATGCGATTTGGTCAGAAAATCATGCGCGGGGGGAAGGATTCGGAACCGTTTTGCACACACCAATAGCCGACTCAACTCGAAAATTCTCTGTGTCGGGATAAGACCCGTAAATCAAGCGGACCGTGGCATTTCGCATCAAAGGACTGTCATCTTATGATAGCGAGGTGGACTTGGTTGTTGCAACAACGCGTAAGATTTCTCTCTTTATGTTGTTCATTATTCAACAAGAGCTGACAAGAGGACTCCATAATAGACTTCACTAGCGCTCACTCTTGTACTTTACTGGCCTGGCTGCGGATGTCAGAACATTCTCCTCAGCTCAGCTACAACAAACAACAGCTACAGCACTTGATGGCTTACGCCTCTGGTCTACGTGTCCTGCTCTACCAGAGCAGGCCTGCACTTCGGTCTGTAAGATGTTTTGCAAGACGACAAGCTTTCTATTTTACTAAGCATTCCACTTCCTTAGACGAGGAACGACTGTTTCTACTAATCGAGATGCCACTCTCTACGTCCTAACTTGTCTTCTTCTTCCCTTTTCTTCTTCCTCCCTTCTCTTCTTCCTCCCTTCTTCAATGATATTCGTCGCGATCTCCCTATACCTTGTCGATCCAAATTGCGGCTCCCTTCGCTGCCGGAGTATCATCATGGCTGCGCTGCTGAAAGTGTTAGGAATATAAAGTCCTTAGATGCCACCGCGAAACGGTTTTACAACTACAGCTGATGGTTTCCAGCCAACGGTAACGCTTTCGATAGTCTCAGTCTACAAAATATCCATACAAACTCAAGGCGCCAGCACAGCGGATCGACAGCATTCGCAGATAACTGTTGGAATACATTCCGGATACTTGTGATAGCGAAAGCGACCAGCCAGAGACAAGGTTACTCTTTTTGGGAAAGATCAGTTCCCCGGCCAGGACCTCGGAGTCAACAGGAGCTCCATCTCTTCTCGGTCGGTTGGCTCGGCCAGCTAAGTAACGGAACGCTTCACGCTCACCTTTCCTTTCCACTCACCTGAAAGACCCCTCGCTCGAGCTTTCAGAAAACCACGCGCTTTTGCACAGTCTATCTCGGAGGTCCCAAAGATGGCTACTGCAATGTCCACAGAGGAAACGATCTGCCGCCTACCTTACCTCTCTGATTCTTGACCTTGTGACCCGAAGATCACAGCCATCATTTCCACCAAGTCTACCCGCGAAGGTCTTCCTCGCCTATTTTCTCTATCTCATTTAGTCATAGGCCGGACCAATGTACGTCCAGCAGCGCTACTGAAGAATACTACAGCCAACGGCTACAAGCAGGGGGCCTATCAGAAAATGGATAGCAAGAGGGATAATACAAAACATGTGAAGGAGACCCTGATAGATCAAGGTGTGCTTGGAGACGCTGTAAGAAAGGAGTACACCTATGATCATCAGCTTCCACACTACTAACGGGCTTAATAGCCTTCACATCCTCCACATCGTTGTACCCTCTCACATCCTCACTCTACGTGCAGTTCCACAGCTGCTACATTTTCAGGCTCGCTGTCATTGCTCGATTTAAAATTCTAGGAGTGCAGTATCAGGTGGTTGAGAGGCGGAAAGAGTAACAGGCAGTAGTATAGAGTGAGCAAGGGTCTGGAAAGAGAAAATTGCAGCGGTCAGATTATAAATGGACACAAGGCCAGGCTAGTATTGGTATAGGCTTCTACAGACTATGCAATATAACGCACCAACATCGAGAAATAGGACGGATCACGCCGTGGTGCGAAGATGGCAACGTCCTCCCGCGATAGTTGCCCTCCGTCAATGCTTGCCAATCAACTGGTGGCAATGAACACAGTCTTAAGAAAGTCTAATATTATGAGATGCTATGATGTCATGACTCGCAACACCAGAATTATCATTAGTGACTTACCCAGAATGGAAGCCGCGGCCGTGACCATAGGATGTACTCAAGGCACAATGTTTAAATGTCAGTCAGTTTCTGCAACTCTCGGTCCTAGGAGAATGCAAAATTACGCACTCACGATTTGGCCTACTAGTGACTAAAGTGGTAGGAGCAGACGATCACTTTTTCACCGTCTTCATCTTCTCGACTTAGTGATGGCGGAACACCTGCCATTCTAGAATAGCAAGCAATCCCTCCACCTTTCCTCACCCGACCCGCCCAAGGTGCTGCCTTCAAGCTCCTCCATCTTTCTAAAGTCCTTCTCGAGCATAGCGTTGCAACACCACAAAGCATAAAAGATCTATCAACGCTACTCGCTTATCAGACACTACTTTGCGGCCTTAGCATCATAATCGGACCTGAATTAGGCTCACCATCTACACACACTCCGTCAGCGAATGGATATGCCGGCTTCAGTGACTTGCCGCCAGATAACCCTCAACAGTATCGAAGATCCAACTCTTCTATTTCAAAGAGCCCGGACGGAGCTGCTTGCTGCAGTCAAGAAGAGTCAGCAATGGCGAGACGAATGTGCTGTCACAGTCACACGCATCTGGGAGTCCGTACAAAATATGAGCTATCAAGATGCCTCCTTGTCCCCAAGAGTACAGGAATGGCAGCAAAACATCATAAGTGCTCTACCAAAGGGAGAGATTGATAATCAATTGCGCCTTGCTAAGCAATATCTTCAGCGTCTTGACAGTGCCCAGAAAAGGATTCTCGATGCTTGGGGACTGACGCCCAATGAACTCCTCACGGTAGGCAGTTATTTCCCTTCAAGCCTTTCCCAAACCATGTGGCGTGGACTGGCAGAGATCTCCGAGACAGTCACGCTCGAAGAGGCTAAGACGCTTCTCGTTCAAAAAATGCATGATCGTCTGAACGCTGAACATCATGGGCATGGCTGGCGCGCCGACAGGTGGCTATTGCCACAAGACTTGAAAGCAACCAAAAAGGATCTCGAGAAGAATAAAGTATCACGGGCTGCTATTGAGAGACAAACGCCACAGGACTTTGACATACCCTCAATTACAGAAAACCTTAAGCAAAACCGTAATACTGGGGATGGTCTCGACTTCAGGCACGATCTTACGCGGGCGAAACGAAGAAAGCGGAACCACGATCCTGACCGAGCTTTTGATGGCCGACTTGTGGCTTCCAGATCTACCACAAAGAGTGATTTGGATGGGTTAGGGTTGAGGTCACATGAGGTGAGATAATCTTTGCGCGCTCCATTCGCCCGGTGCTAACTCTATTAAGGAGAGCAGCATCGAGCTCGCCAGAAGAGGAAATATGGAATCCGACCTGGATGGGCGCGGCGACGAAAATGGTCCAGATATCTTCGGGGATGAAAGCAACGGTAATAGTAGCGAAGAACCCTTTGACTACAGTATCGACGAAATCATGAACCAAGAGCGAATCGTGCCTCTCACTCTGGCTCCTAAGCTTCCAGATCCCACGAGTAAGTCGTCGTCATACATGACGCTCAATCTCGACGAGATCGATACCCCATTGCTTCCTAACCTCTCCACTTCTCGAACTGGTCTAGATAACACCATACTGGATCCGCAAAGGAGTAAAGGAGCGGCTACTCCTTCAGAAACAACAACTGCGCCTCGCAAGCCCGTTATCAAGGAGCTAGTTTCTTATTCATTTCAGTCGTCATCATCTCCCCAACTTGTGGAGCGTTCTATTGGCTCAAAGTCTCTTCTGGGCCCAAATTGCACCTCCAGGAACGCAATAGTGAGCGAGATAGCTGCTGAAGGTCTTTCACTTCCGATCGACACTTCGGAGAAGGCTACGGGAGATATAAATTTGCCCAGCACAGACTTACAGGGAGCGCTAAGCTCTCTCCAGCCTCGATGCTGGCTATCATCCACAGCTATTGAATTGGTTCTCTCTCTTTGCCCCAGAAAAAGTTTCAGGGTCTTTGACCCTCTAGCATACGATATTGGAAAGCCGGAAATCAGGAATATCAAACCAATACCTAACGATGTGCAATACGCCTTATTACCTCTCTATCATAGAGAGCATTGGATACTTGCACTTTTCGACCTAAAGAACTATACGATTACATGTTATGATTCCTTGCCTGGACAGAATACAATTGCGCACAGGGATGCTCTGCTGAAATTTGCCAACAATCTTAAAATTGAGACGTTTCAATGGACTTTTCAACACGGCAGTCAGGCGAAACAAGACAACCTCTACGACTGCGGTGTTTTCGTTCTGATTAGTTCGCTCCATATTCTTGCGGGTTCAATTTGTCCGCCATTTTATGATTGTAGCCTGTGGAGGGCCCTCTTCCGCGCCTTATTGACTATCAAATGTCAAACTGAGCTACCCGTTTCATCCACCAGGGTTGAAGACGAGAACGATGGTATGTGGTTTCTTGCTTTTTGCTGCATCCCATTCGCTGACAACCTCCCCAGACCCAGATTCGATCAAAAAGACGTTCTTAAGCCACAAGCAGCTACAAGAAGAGGCCAAGAGCGGTGCGGAAGCTGCTAGTAAGGCTATCGATGTCCTTCAAAGATTGCAGATTATGAACATTAAGTTACGTGACGACGGGGAAAACAACATTCGCGTTGCTCAGACTGACTTGACTACCATCGATCAGGTAGTCTCCGCATACCATACACTAAGGCCACAATTCCAAACAGATATTGTTACCAGAGGTCTGCAAACTAACAGGGGTCACGCACGGGCGGAGGCGGAGAGACTAAAAATAGCGTTAGAAGCGGCAGAGAAGAGAATCAATTCGTGCGAAGCTGCCATACAGACAGCGCTCAAGACGCGTAACTATCATGCCGAAGCAGAAGCGCAGAGCAGAGAAAGAATGAAGTGTAAGCTGCAAGATTTGGACATTTTACATAATGAGCAGATCAAGGCTGCGGAGAGAAGCGCGCTTGTTAAAGAGCAATTGAGCAATCTCTTGAAGTGAGCAGGACTATGTTGGTTGTATGAAAGTAGAGTCGACAGTCTCTTTACATCCATAATTTTATCGCGTAGATTAACACCTCTATCCCTTTGCTAGAAGGACACTGACGTATGCCCTAGTCTACAAATGGTTGCTCTTGATACGTCCTCCCAGTAAATTTACAGCCCGCTTCTACGCCCATAGCAGTCTAACGCTTTTATATACCTATAACATAGCTACAATTCTACAACATGACTGCTGTAGGTAGACCAGCAGGTCTTGAGGCTCTTTATGTGAGGATTCTACCCGATGATTGGCACTGAAAGCCGGAGTACAGCTCGGAGCTACATGTGCAGAGGAGCAAGCTGTACAGACTTGCTGTTAATTAATAGCACATCCGCTAAATATGTTCTAGTCGATAGACAAATTTAGTCCATTCGTCAATCAACTGGGCAAAATGGCATATGGACTGACTTTATATATAGACCAGTCCATTTATGAATCGACTAGTCCATATATAAATCCTTTATATGATTGGATAAGAGGCACGGCTAATTATCCATAAAATAGTCATCTACCTCACTGTCGCCTATCGCCGCCGCCCATCGCCGCTGCCCACCACCGTCGCCTGTTACCACTACCGCCCACCACCACCACCTATCACCACCACCAATCAATATCATCCATCAATATCATCCATCGCTATTGCTTATCGCTGTTACTAGTAGGCCATAGCGCGGATTGGTAAGCAACAGCGATAGGTGATAGTGATGGTGATAGTGATGGCGATGGTGATGGCAATGGTGATGGTGATGGCGATGGTGATGCTGATGGCGATGGTGATGCTGATGGCGATGATGATGCTGATGGCGATGCTGATAGGTAATAGCGATGGACCCCCTTATTCTGTAAGAAACCTTTCATGCAGTCGAGCTGCCATTTCAGTCCATTTGTAAATGAACTGCATATTGACGAATGAACTGCATATTGACGAATGGACTGGATCAATTGACCAATTATAAAAAATTTGCGCCTCGACTAGAACAAACACATTCTTCTTCATTTTCAAACCTCTCGTATTGAACACGTATCTTTGAAAGAAGAGTTGGGGTCCCGGGACAGACAGTGAGGATCAAAGATATAAAGTAGAAGGGAAGATTCTAAACAGCATATGGCGCTCAGCTTGATGAGTTTACCAGTAGACAATCGTTCTTACGAGATTAGACTCGATCTGGCTGCAAGCTTGTCCATGCGCTGGTGCATACAGTTCGCGTCTTTCAAAAGATACTTGAAGGATTCTGTCGCAACATGCTTATAGCCACAACAGTCCAGCAGAACATCGCATTGAGGATTTGCTATTTTCCACTCAAAGAATCGAAAATAGCGAGAGCGAAGTAGAAAAAGTCATCAGATCCACCTCCATATCATCCACAGCATTCTGTTTAGACCAAAACGTACAGCGCTTTAACTCAAACAGAGTATTCCTACTAGCTACCTTAACACCATTCTTACTTCTCTTCGAAAAGTAAAATTCAGCCACAAACTCCCACACCTCATCCCTGCACCTTATGATTTCAAAAGCCTGGACGAATCGCGCTACCAACAAAGGCGTAATAATTTAATATCATTACTGTGACGGGCAATCCCGGGCTCCACCACCAAATGGTATATATTCCCATCTTAGATGTAGGCTATCCTCGGGCCAACGCTCTGGCCGAAAGACCTCCGCATCGGGGCCCCAAAATGCGGATCGCAATGATGAACACTGTAGTGGGTGTCGGTTAGGGTGCCACGTTGAGCCAATATTGGCTGTTCTCCCACATCACCACCGCCGCGAGGAAGGATGGACTCGCGTATGCAGATTCCGATGTTTCGATGGAAACCAGAGAGGAGGCGAAGGCCTAGTATTACAATTAGCAACTACCGCAGAGTACAACGGTAGACTGAAAGTACGCTCTCTCTTCAATAACGCACTGAAGATATTTCATTTACTTCAGGACCTCGATGTCACCCATCCCTAGTGCCTCGACCCGCAGCTTTATATATACCCTGGGCGTCCGTGCGACTTGGAGGAAAAGATCGTTGATAGTAATTGGACAGCTTTTATGGAGAGATAAGAAAACGCTGAGTAGCTGATCGCGGACGTAAAGCGCTATCTTCGCTCTATCTCATAAGTTCAGAGAGTACTGAGAGCCGGTTATCCGAATCATTCTCTTGTTTGAGCTGTTCATTTACATGGGTGGACCCTGTTTAGCTACTAAAAGAAACGCAGAGCAATCGGTGTAAGGGTAAGGGTCCTAAGGTTTCACATCCTATTAACTCTAGCAAGGTGTTGATTAGCTAGATGGTGATGTGACTGCATTGCCTAGCCTAAGGAGTAAGATTCTATCTCCTTATATACATGATAGAATAACACCTGTAGGTGGCAAGCTAATGGTGACGCTAATATCCTGACACATGCAAGTATAAGCAGTCGATTACGATTTAGACCATGCCATCACAAAACCTTTTTTTACCATCTCGATCTTCACCCTGTAATATTATCCCAGGCCAAAGGAAAGCCGGGCCCTATAATATTTGCAATACAAGTTGATCATTTGCACTATGCGCTGATGTCAGACGATGGGAATAATGGGTGGCAAAGAAAGAGATAGAAGAAGTGTTATTCGCTAGCATGCTATGATATCATCCAGATATACTGAAAGCTGAGGAAACCAATCTCTGCCACATACGACATAAGCATAGTAGTTTCTTTCGCGCCTTAGGTGAGCTTGACGATATAGTATTGATTTCTCCAAGCGCTCAGAAATAGTGTTTACCTAGAAAGATTACGTTTGAGCTTTTGCATTTTAGGTTCAAGCATTTGCATTTTATATTATTAGTGGAGTGTCTTTGTCAAAGCATGAAGGATTCTTGGAGAAAGAAGATATCTTTGGTACTAGGGGGTTGATATGGAAATACTTCGCAGCAGCATCCTCGTAAGCCATTGTAAGTCATTCAACTGGCAGCGGATCCATCTCTCCTACGTTCAATATGCATCAGAATTCTTTGAGCGCAGAAACCACCGATACTTAAATTGGCTGCCGAAAACCCAAGAATTGGAGCTGCTTACCATTCAGGCGCAAGCAGTATCTCAATTGCCATGGCTAGATTCGATATGGACCAAGAATCCGATAAGACAACGTCTGAACAGAGCCAAACCAAACCCCATTGTTCATTTCGCAGTGACCCGAGTGGAGGAGCGTCCGACTTGAATAGCAATGACTTTTACTCCCAACAAAGGTTTCTAAAAGACGGACTTCATATTACAGTTTCTTGAGATCATTCAATGAGATGTTCAGACACCCCGCTTGGCCCTCAATACTCGGACTACATCTAGTGTCATAGCCTGTAATCTCATGCGTCATCCCAAGTCAATGCGTTGTCTGCTTGACGAGCTGAATACGCTGCGAGGAACGGCGGATTCCCTCAGCTTGTCATATTGAAAGAATCTCATAAGTCTCCCTAGCTTAATGCCTGTAGAAAGGAGGCTGCTTGCTTGCATTCGCTATTTGCACTACCTTTCGAACGAGTTGTGCCCTCAGGCGGCGCAATGATCTGTAAACGCCGCTTTGAAGCTGGGACTACTGTTGCTGCTGTACTTGCTCGGGTTGCTCATCGAGACGTGGATGCTTTCGGTAAGAATTCGGGCATATAGAGACCCAGATGATGGCTTTGTGAAAGAAACAGGCGATGAGAATGCGATGCTTACTGTAAGTGACGACCCGAGTCCAGCCTCGATTCGTTGATGAGAGAATAGCTACCTTTAGCAAGCCGTGCTCGTTATTACTATTTGGAGCTAGTTTAGTGCTCTACTGATCAGAATGGTGGCTTGGCAAAGTGAGGCTATTCAAAACTCTTTATTGGTTGGCCGAAACTCAGCATTGGGGCCCCCACCCTCGCTGCCGCCGACCATGCTGGCGCTGCTGCCAATGGCCGCGACATGGGGCAGAGGCCCACCGCCGAAACCCCCTCCGTCTAAGCGACAGGATACCTGGGGCGTGATGGCGAGCTATGCTAAATATGCTACATACAGGCGCGGGTGGGTGGGGCAAGATTGCAGCAGAAATAAGCGGTGGAATGCTGTGGAGAAGCAAAGCAGATAAGCTGGGGAAGGTGGCAGAGATGAAAAGGAATGCTGAGCAGAAGTGGGTGAGGCCCCCTACTAATGTCGCTGCGACGATCTTCATTTCCCCATCTCGCCGGCGGAATCTAGTGCCCGCTGGCGACGGCACCATTGAGCACTAACCCCCAATTAAATGCACCACTGGTGCAATTCGGGGTTACCAGCTCACACGGCTCAGGGCTGCTAGGAGCGCCCAGAACTGTTGAGCACTAGTGCCCGCTCTCGTGCGCTAGGGGCGCGCTTTGGCAACAACTTCTGTTGCGCCGAGCGTATTTTCCGTTAACTATGTAGATGGCAAGATAAGTACTATTCATACCTTTCTGGCAAATACCGATGTCACTGTTTATACTCAATAATCTAATAGTATCAGCAAGGTTGCAATTACTCAAGATATTAATGTCGTTTGTGGGCTAGTTTCTGGGTATGCTCTTCCAAGCTGGTTCAACCTATGAGCGTCGGAGGACGTGCTTGGGCGCCCTGTCGAGCCGACAGAAGTGGACAAGCCTACTAGCAGGCCACACGCAGTCTGGTTATTGGAGCTGGGGGTTTTTGGAGTCAGAACACCCGCACTTCACATGTTCGCTGTAGGTGCAACGCTCACAGGCGGTACATTGGCGTCGTGCTCTCTCAACGATATGGATACGTAGATATTAAATGAGTGTCCGTAAGTGCTTGTATTCATCTCATTCTTCAGAGTTCTGGCCGACACTGATCAACACATCCCTTGGTCTTCTTCTCTCTTGGTAATTTAGGGTTCAGGGTCGTTCAGGTCCCTAACAGTCAAAATCTTCGACTTGATCTGAGGTGTTAACAGGGGGTCCGATTGTGTAATAGACGCGTGCGCGACGACAAGGTTGATACCTAGCATACTAAAGTCGACGAGGTCGCGCAGCTCCGCCAGCCACATGAGGACATTGCTTGTCGGTACGAAGAAGATGGTAGGTCTATGTAATGGATGGATGTTGTGATATTCCGAGCCTAGAGTGCAGGGGCATATGTAATGCCAATTACTAGAGGGGCATGAGTCTCCTATCACCGCGTCCTTTTCACAATGCCGTTGTTATAAACCTGAAGTAGCCACTTCTTATAAATAGCCTGCCATTGCTGCCATAACTGCTGGTGAATGACTACAAACGCAAGAGCCTCCCATATCTTTGTACAGAGCGAATTAGCTAGAGAGCTTATGTACAGTGTCAAGGATCATACCTTTCCTAGGCCCATCTCATCGCTAATCAGAGCGCCGAAGTAACCATATGTCCTGGCATTGAATATTATGCTGATGAATACGCAAAGCCACTGCCAATGACACAACGGCTTGAGTGTTCCAGGTATCTTATGCTTGTCCTTGCTGGTGGTGTTTTCGTATCTAGGTATTCTGAAAATCTTCGCTGCACGCTCCCATATCCTGTCTTCAAGTCGCTCGCATAGCTGGGTATCTGCAGAGCGACGGAATCTAAGAAGGTTAGTCAAGAAGGTTGTGTGAGAGAAGAGCTTAACATACTGTGATTCAAGATTCTTCTCCTCTGTAAATGCGTCGGCATTGACGTCCATTATATCGCCAGACCCAACCTCTTTATCCGACTCAAAGCCAGGCAACTGAGGGGGTTCTGCGAACATAGCCGAGTTTATCCTCCCCTTTCGCTGACGCTGGTATTGTGGAGGCCCTTATCTTTCACTATCTTCCTGCTCTTCTTCGAGCGGTATGCCAATCTTGAATTTCTTTGGTCGAGACTGCGCAGCAACTCGTCACTGTCGGAGCTCGATTCAGCGGCTGAGGGGGTAGGATGTTTGCGCGTAGATGGACCTGATTGACAATATGAGCAACGAGATGAATCGAAGGCTGAGAGCCCTGGAGAAAAGGAAGGTGACTTACCTGGCTCGGACGCCGGACGATTGTTCTTACTTCGAATGGAGAGCGTGCGGTGATGGGTGCTTGGCCTTCCTGGTAGGAAAGATCCTAGTGGCATCAATGGCCCCGTAGTAGGAAGACCAGCAGAAAACTTCAGACTGGTAGGCATCTAGAACGATGGTTGAAGGGTCACTGTTTACAGCTTAGTATAAATAACTAGAGGCATGGGACTTTGCTGACCCCAGTCGTCCTGTGTCATTATATTAATTTCTATAAACGCCATTCCATGCCGACAATGCCAGCCTACGGCAAGTTGTAGGTCATTATTACTCTTGATCCCTATTATTCGACCATTCTCTGCGTTATATGTGAATTCGGCTTGTGACGCGTCGCTGATTAATCCAAAGTTCTCTAACTCCTCTTGGAGTGTGCTGAGGCGGAGGTCTTTCAGTTGTAGATCTGCGTCTTTACGCCATTCGCCAATAGAGCCGGCCCTCACTTTTTGACCTATACGGCTGGCTGAATAGCGGTAGGGGCAACGATTGAACTCGAAGTCTTCGAGCTTCCAATTTGGCCATTTCTCGGGGGGGTGAATGAGGAGATTGCGAGTTGATTCCTGCTTGATGGTGGCTGGTCTTTCGTTTTCCTCTCTGATAGAGTTCTCTGCCTTCGTCGCAGGGCCGGCGCTGCCTTTATGTCTAACGAGGGTCGCTGAATAAGTGAGAACCCCAAGACACATGTGCTCTATAAATGTTGGATGACCTTCGATTGCCAAACGATTCCTAAAAGTGGAGATGAGGGTCTGGCTATGTTGCTTTCGGAGGGATTGGAGTTCAGTTCTGGAGTATTTACCAGGGAAGATGTTATGCTCTAGCGTCAGGTTCGAGGCTGCTGTAAAGAGTTCCTCGACGATTGCCTGATGGCTAGCTGGGTAGGCCTTGAATAGGTGCTGCCTTGTCCACGCATTATTCTTAGGGGGCGCGTCATAGTTAAAGTCGATCTGAGGTGCGACACTGCTCATCTTTGCGCTTGGAATGAGTAGAAGGAAAGAAGCACGGTGAGGTAAAGAGGCGATAAGACTTGAGAAGTAGTGAGATTAACTTAGCCAGGTAGCAGAAATCAAAGTGAGTTGAGAGCAAACTTGGTAGAAAGTGAAGGCCGCGGCAAACTTGGCCCAAATTGGGGCCAAGCATAACCCGAATATCTTGCTTCTACTTATGCAAGTTTCATTTTTGTGTTATGAAAGAAGGAGGAGCTGCATCGCTAGAAAGTCCCTTTATATATGCAATTGGTTGTGAAGGACCTTATTCTGATCTCTTCAGTACATGATCACCTCATAACGAACTACTATCTCTTTCTGAACTACTCCGTCTGCTAGCATCGAGTACAATTGCCCGTATATTATATTGAACAGCGCCAGCCGAAATACCAGCCATATCACTCAATTCAACCACCACCTCCTGCAAAGATCGTACCATTTGTTCTAGATGAGCTACCCGGCCCTCCAACGCGTTCGCTCGCTTGTAGATATTAGACGTAGGTCCTGACAAAGAGCCCAGGCTCGAGGGAAGGGAGAAGGGTCGAGTAAAGCCCCATGGGTTCGAAGGTTGCTGCGTATCTTGGAGAGTTAGTCCCCCTGCTTCCCCAGAAGGCGCCGGTGATGCCGCCGACAATGACTCTACGTCGCTGTTTAGTACCTGTAAAAAGTCAGCGTTATCAAGTACAGGGCATATATAAGTACCTCAGAGCGGTAATGATTTGGTAGACGTATTCAGCACCATCGAGTAGTTGGTTTGAGAACGATCCAGTCTTGGCAACACAAATCTCCGGCTTTAACCTGAAGTGGGGGCCAAGAGTTGGGCCAAGAGTTGGGCCAGTATTTGGGGCAGTATTTGGACCAGTATTTGTACTGGAGCGCCTAGGCTGGCTCCTAGTAGGCTGGCTCCCAGGCTGGCTCCTAGCATGGATGGAAAATTCGACCCAACATCGGAACGTGAACAATGTACAATGTCATTAGATGTAACATTATTGTAGGCGTTCTTTAGCCTAGACTGTGAATAGACCTATACATTCCAACAGAGGCTGTCTTGCGGACTGGGCCAAAACCTGGCGCAAGGATCCATATTATCCATGAAGGCAGTGATGTGGGTGGTGACAAGTTCACGGGCTAGGTCACAGATTGGGTCGTAGGCTTGGTCGGTCATAGGCTAGGTCATAGCGCAAGCACCCAGCTTATTTATCAACGCGGTGGTGTGGGTGATAAGTTCACCGGCTGGGTCACCAGCTGGGTCGTAGGCTGGCTACCGGCGAAAAGATTCATAAAGGCGGTGGTGTGTACTGAACAAGGCGGTGTTGTTGGTGGTGCATAGTCCACAGGCTCATAGGCTACATCATACGCCTATTTTAACACCTTACAAGCGCGGGACTCTTTGACACACCTACAACACGACTTTATTTGGCAATTGCCTGTAACTCCAATGCAATCAATGCAATCATCTATTCATAGCATACCAACCGAGCATGAATCGAAATATATAGATTCGTTTCAACCTAATAGGCTTCAAGGAAGCGCGGTTTACTGGTTCTAGACAAAGTCGTGATTATCCCTATCAACCGGCCCATGGTCCAAATCCTTACCATTAACGCCATATTCATTAGGTGGCAACTTAAATGCCTCCTTCACAAAGCCCGCACGCAACTCCTGTCTCCTCCTCACCATGCATTCCTCCGTGTTATCCGTCGTTATAAACCTCCAGACGAAGCTCTTATACTTCTGCCCGATGCGATATATGCGTTTCACAGCCTGCCGGTCCCCACCATCAAGAAAGTCAACGTCGAACTTGACCAAGTGATGGGCCTTGTGTAGTGTTAGGCCGAGTCCACAGAGGGCGGTGGTGGCGACAAGAATGCGGGGTGGTTCGTCGTCCGGATTTTGTTTTGTGAGATTAGGGATAATATCCGGATCCTCTTGGAAGAGGTCTTGCCAATAATCGCGCTTTTCCGGATTCATAGTACTGTCGATAAGTTTCGCCTTGAAGCCAGCCTTTGACAGTCCCTACACGTGTAGATGTCAGCAAAGAAAAGATGGATCAGTAACAGGATAGCAATATCAGAGCAGGGAAAAAGAAAAGAGTCGGGATATCATACCCGCGCGATAAGCCAAGCACATACGGGGAAGCTGGTAATCACAACCAACTTGTCCGTAGACTTCATCAGGCTTGCCTCCTTGTCTGGACTCGCCGGCCAGGTGCCTTTCACCAGCTGCAACACCGCCTGGTATTTTGGGGAGGAGGCTAAGATGTTGGACGATGCACGCTTGTAGTCAGCATTTCTGTCCCTAAGATCGTCTATAGTAAAAGCGCTGGGTAACGGCTGATTATCATTATCGCACAGAAGGTCAATTAAGCCGGGGAAGTCGGCGAGTATACGTAACCGAAGGGATGGAGCCTGTTTTCTATTGGTATCAAGAGGTGCTGCGGGTTGTTCGCTGCGTTTATTTTCTGGCTTGTTCATATTGGCTGTTCTCCACTTCGCCATTGCCTTTACATAGTTCTCTCGTTCCTCCTTGCTGACTTGCTTTCTATATTTATCGATCCGTGCAGCTAATTTGGTAGGCGTTGTAAATTCGGACCATTCTACCGTGCATCTCGGGAGCTTGACGACTTCAAGCCATGGATGTAGCTGTCGTCTGTTCGGCGGATCATAGACAGCTGGACGATGCGCCTAATCTCTTTGATTATCCGTATTGCATCGGAGTTGTCTGCGTCTACCTCTTCTGTTATGGCCTTCTTCAAGTAGGCTTCGTGTGCCTTTGCGAGCTGGACGATGTTCTCATGACGGAGGGTATGGTAAGGATTTTTCGGGTCTAACCAAGCTGCCGACTTGATGGTCTGTAACGCCGATGCGAAATCTTCCGGCGAACGCTCCCATGGCGTTCCTGTAACGAACCACTTTACTGGGACATATCTCTCTCTTCTAGGTGGAACAGACTTAGGACTCTCCCCTTGTGTTGGTTCCCGCATAAACCAGGTATTGACTTCTCGAAGGAACTCCATGACAGGATTTGTGGCGTTGCGAAGACGGTGTGCTTCATCAACATAGATGCTTCCAAAACAGACTGCCTCATACGATATCACCCAGTTTGCGGGATTCTTAGGTGTCTTTGGATCGAGCTGCTGCCATTCCCAAGCCTTTTCAATCTTAAGTTTCGAAAGTGTCATAGGATGTTGGCTGGTAAGAATGAATATTGAAGAGTGATAAGCTTCGACAAGCCAGTCATTATTGACCAGCAACCGCTGTTTATATTCATCCGTAAGCGCCCAGTGCTTAAGGTGTGGGCTCTTCTCTGCTGCGCCCCACGCGATCTTGATAGTCATTAAAAAGCGAGACCGAGGTTGTTTCTCGAACATCTTCCTAAACTCCCTCAACCAGGTCTGGATAAGTGCCACGGGGAGGATGGCGAGGTTGACACCATATTTGGGCTTTAGGCTTGACGCCACTGAACCCTCTTGGCAGGGACATTGAATCGGATATAGACCATGTGACGGGCATAGCGCGTCTGGGGCCTGTGGAGACTCGAGAGTGGACTTTGGTAGGTGAGGGTTGGCTTCTCCGCCGTTACGGAACCGCCGTATGTCATGATTGGCCTGAACAAGACAGTTGTTAAGGTAAGAGCGGAGGATGCAAGTTACGGTCTCAACATAATTGTTAGCATTTGATCGCCTGCTAAGCAAAGGTAGTATACCTTTCCATAGCCCATCTCATCGCTCTCCATTCCGCCCGAACATCCCAGGGACTCGGTCAGGAGCATCCAGTATGCGGCAATGACTTGATGCTTTTTCATTGGGAAAGCAAGGCCTTGCACATAGACTGTATCATCTGGTCCTGTGCAAGTTTTATCAGCCTTTACGAGTTCGCAAGCTTTATCCCAATTGATATTATTTTTCCCCATCTGTGCACAGGCTTCCGTCTCGATCGCATGTCTGGCTGCCCTATATACACTGTTAGTATCGGGGTTTAAACAAAGGCATTATAGAAAATCTTACGCTGCTATATTGTTGGGGTCGAAAGCCGGTCCGTCAAATAGTGCTCTCGTATCCTCATCCAATTCTTCTGGAGAGTGCTCACTATCAATGGGCTGACTAGAGTGGGGGGGCGACTTGGCGAGAAGGTCGTCAATGACAATTGGTTCTTTCGCGTTACCCCGGTCATTAGCACCAGTGACTGGAGGTTCGATAAGCTTTTTGGAACGATGGGTAAGGATACTACTATGCTCCGAAGTAGTTGAAGGTGCCCCAGCGAGCCCAGAGTGGCGGGATCTCTTATGTTTCGAAGAGAGGTCGTTTAAATCTACGCCATCACCACCTCCTAACCCTAACTACCGGTAAGCAACTGTCATTGCTTATTGTAGAGGAATACTTACCAACACCACTAGGCCTCTTTAAGTTGACTGATGGCTGTACATCGACCGTATTGCGCACGAGGACTTGGTCGCTTGGATCCGATGACCATGGAACTGGAAATAGTGAGCGTGAGCAACAAACATCAGATATCCAATAACGTACACCGAACTTGCTCATTGTCTGAACCCCGAATCAGAATTTCGCGAGCTATCACTGTGTTTTGCGAGTCCTGCGCGGCAAACACCATTTGGCGCAGGTCCAGGTCAGTTGCCAATTCGAAGGGACTGCCGGCAGGGTCGAGCCAGTGGATGGGCTCATTGTCATTCCATAATGCATGTGATTTAAGGAGTTGATGCACCACGCCGAGCTTCCAGTCGACTAATTCGGGTAACTGGTCATGCGGAGGCACGGATGGTGGAAAGACTGCGAGATGGCTCCAGAACGCCAACTTTACTCCAATAAGACCATTCTTGTTGGCGCGTCGTAATGATATAGGCGTCCGGCCTGTTACCAGTACTGCTCTGTTATCGGATATGGCAGCTGGTCCTGGAGTCGATGTGGGTACTGGTGTATAAGGAGGATGAGAGGTGAGTTGTGCCGATTTCTCCCTCTCTTGCTTGACTTGTCGATTTTTATCAAGAGCTATGACTTGATTCCTTACGTCTTTGAGGATTTCAAATAAAGCTGTTTCAAGGAACGGATCGGGGACATTGCTGTCGTCGTCCCGGTCTAAGGTTATGAATTCATTAACTTTAGTGAGGAAATTGTTCTTGTTTCCTGCTTTATTATCTCCTGCGAGGGGAATTTCTAGAATGCCTGAAGTTCTGATGAAATTGATGAATATAGGTCGCCAGGTTTCACTCCACTTATTCTTGTCACCAAGTCCGATGGATTCTCGAATCTGGTTGATGCCTTTTAAGAAAGGATTTTTCTGCGAGGAATCGTTGTAGTTGCATTGAGCAGAAGTATTATCAAATGCAGGGAGTGTTAAAAAAGTGATTCGTGACATATTGATCGAGGTGAGTTGAGAGCAAGGACAAATCAGAAGGCCGGCGATCAAAATGGTTGGCAAGAACAAAGTGGAAGGCCGGCTGATCAGATAGATGTAAGGATGATGTAGGGGATTTAGAGGAGAGCCAGATGTGTCAATTGAGATGAAAACGAGAAGTGAGGTGAACTGAATGATCGCCCAGCCAGGCTCTTAGACTAGTTTAACGCGAAATCCCTAACCATGGAGCTACGTTTGGACCAAAGGGAAGATGAGGCAATACTTTGAAGATGGAAATCCTCTTGCAACAGAGTTGTATGCCGGCTGACAAGATGGTTGTAGAGATGTTTAGAATGAGATCCTACGAACTCCAAGACTGTCCAGTAGACTAGTAGCCTGCCTGTACATTCACAGGCGACGGCCCGATTTCCCGACGAATGGGCTGAACAGACGAAAGGGTCCCATGTATTGTAGAGGTCTTCTAGCCTGGACTATGAATAGCTTTGTACATTCTATCAAAGACTGTGCTATGGACTGGGCCAAAAGCTGACGCAATCATCCAAATCATTCAGGAAGGCAGTGGTGTGGGTGACAAGTTCACAGGCTGGGTCGTAGGCTGCATCGTAGGCTGCATCATAGGCTAGGTCCTGGCTTAAGCACCCAAATTGTTTGATCAGGCGGTGGTGTGGGTAATAAAAGTTTATAGACTAGGTCACAGGCTGGATCATAGGCTGGGTCATGGCGCGCGCATCCAAATTATTCAATAAGGCAATGGTGTCGGTGACAAGTTCATAGGCTACGTTGTGTCCTGGCGCGCGCAACGATCTTAATCATTCAAGAAGGCGGCGATGTTATTGACAATCAATTTTATCGGCTAGGTTACAGGCTAGGTCATGGGCTGTAGTATACTACCTACCACTGGCAGTATTACGGCATATCTGAATATGCTATGCGTTACGTACATACAAAGAAATTAGAGCCACGGAATAAAGAAATGTAACCGAATATAAACGAGTTAGGAGTTTGGATGAGTCTGGATAAGCTTGGATGCGTTTGGATGCGTTTGTTCTGTAGCGCGTATACCCCAACTTCAAAAATCTCGGCTCGTTTCGGGTTTTTTTTTTTTCGCGCGCGCGCGCGCGTCCCCACTATCAAAATCCGATTATCATCCCCACTACTATTTGAGACGTATAATTCTGTCCAAAAAAGGAAATGATAAAGCTGCAGATCAGATCTAATAGAGAGGTGCTCATAAATCCTTATACTAACATTAAGATAATTATTATAGTAATAATAAGATCTTTAGATAAAAAAAATTATAATATTAAAAGATAACTTCTTTTTTTTAAAGTAAAGATAAATTTCTTAATAAAAAAAATTTACTTTAATATCTTTAAAGTTAAATTCTAGTAGTAATATATATTCTAAGATTATTATATAAATTTATTTATTATTATTATTCTAATAAATATATTAAATAATTTTATTATTAATTTTAATAAAGAATTATTTATTAATAAATCTATTTCTTATATATAAAAGAAATATATTATATATATTATTAACTAGAAAATTATTATAGAGCTTAAAGATCTATTAAAGATAGAATTATTAATTAATAATAATATTAATTCTTAAGAATTTAATTATAAAATAAAAGTATATTAAATATATTAAAATCTTACTAAAATAGATACTAAAGTAAATATTGAATATAATAATATTTATTAGATTTTCTAAATCTATTATAAAAATCTATTAAAAAATAAATTTTTAAATAAATTTAATTTTAATAATTTTATTAATATTATTATTAAAAAAATAGAAAAAAAAATTATTCTTTAAAAAATTTAAGATAATTTTATAAGAAAAATATATTAAAATTAAATATTTAAATAATTAAAAAAATATAAATTATTTAATATTAAAATTATAATAATTAATAAAGAATTAATA
>NAPT01000400.1:0-26796 GCA_002927785.1 Cladonia uncialis
CCACCCACCACCCGCCGGCACTCGTCCCGCCTTACCACTCCGTCTCCTCCTGCCCAGTCTCGTCTCGAATGGTCTTCGAGCAGCAACGCCTCCTGCCTCCTGCCTCCGTCCATGTAACAAGGCTACAGCGTTGATTCACTTTATGACAAAGTGCGGCGATCATGTTGCATCATACGCAAGCGTCCTGTACTGCGCAAATGCCCCCAACATTCCATTGGACACATGTTACCTGAGCGAGGTGCCCAAAATCTACCGAGAATCGCCCACTGATCTACTGGAAGCCCAGGGGCTAAGATCGTGAACCAATCTTACAATCTGTTATCGCATTGGCGGGCTTGAACAGGTACGAATTTGTACCTTTTCTTGGCCCTGTCAGTGTAATCATTTAGCCCGTTTGGTACGTATTAAGTGTATTAGTATCTCCCTTGACTCTTCACCATACGCGTTATTGCATGCTCGTGCATACGTCGATCAGGATGGGGAAGAGGTGGCTTGTTAGTCCTTGTTTCCCCACAGCCAGCTGAAGCCAGCTTGGACAGGCCCAATCAAGCTTTATCGAAAATGCTCGGTCAAATTCCCAAGGCGAATCGCCTACTATCCGACTGGGTGCTTCACGACCTTCATAGTCCACTGATAGGACGGCCATGTCACTGCTTTGCATCTTCCAGCTTCGATGCGGACAGCAAATCTCGCAATTCCAATTATTCAAAATTGGTATCATATCTGGCCCCCAAAGAGTCTCGGCACAGGCCGATGTTTTGGCTGCAGGGGGGCAGGCGGTCCGGGCGATAAACTGCACGCGAAAAGATCGCGTGACTCGCATACCCGCTTCAATGATCGAGAAGATTGGGTGCTAGACAAGATGATAGCGCCCCCAGTTCGAGCATCGGACAGGGGGGTGCTTCTGCCTCGACTACCTTAGGGGGCCCCAGGCTACGACTTTGATAGTTCACCAGAATTGCGTTATGAAATCATGGCCGAAATTGGGCGCAGATCTCGGACATGTCAAAATCCAGCTGTGTGGAGTCTGCCCAATTACGTGGTAGTAAGAGAGCCTTACGCACGAATGCAACGAGCTGATGGTCTAGATGGCGATCCTTGCAGCACGCTCTTAACCGTCGACATAGTCAATTGTTTACTATATGGTGTAGTGCAAAGCGTTTCTGTACACATTCAATACCTCAGCTCTGCAAGTCGCGTTGCAGCTCGGGGAGCCACAGCCCAGCCAATCATGCTCAGATCTCAGCCGCGTTCTACCGCTCGAACCGAACCGTTTGTTTTGGAATATGACTGATCTCAATTATTTAAGGGAGATAATAGGTTGATCAGACGACCAGGTCTGGCTACAGACCGGATCTCAAATCCAAATCGGACCTCATGCCCGCCATCGTCGGTCTACCCGGCAAAAGCAATAGCTGAACCGCGACCTCCGCAGCTGCAAACCCTGTTTACGATCTGATGCATTGTCTGTGACAGATACTAAGTTTGATGTCGCTCGTCAAACATCATCGACAGGAAATCTGCCGTCCAAGAAGATATTTCTATTGCAATGGTGCAGTCAAAATTCTGATACGGAAGGACCCACTGGTCATGGAGCAGTAGGATAAACTTATGCATCCGTCCCGTTATGCATCAGCATGAAATGCTTTTTCTTGCCACAAGCGGCTGATGGATACTGCTTCAACTATCGTCCATGGGAAAGTATCTGTTGTTTGGCTCTTATGCATGCATCGATGACAAGTAACTAACTAACACATTCTCGCCAATAATGGTGGGGAGTTTTCAGTGTTGCCGTTGACATCTCCAGATCCCCCTTACTACCGGCAAATGATAGATGTGCATGTCCCTCTTCTGCTTGATCAAGAATTAGGCAGTCTCATAGTACCTTGAGTTACAAGGACCGCGCTACCCGCCAGAACCAAACTGCTCACACTTTCTCCACCTGGATGTAGTTCAACGCTTACCCCAATATCACTCGGGCGTCCCATTTCCACCCCTTGTTGAATGTTGAAGCGATGAGGCTTGCCTGAGGTCCCGTCTTTCAGTGCTAAAAAGCAAGCAAGAGCGCTCGCCGCGCTACCCGTTGCCGGGTCTTCTCCCACACTTCGTTCTAACATTCGGGCTCTGATCGAAGTAATTCCCTGCTGTGGATGTGACGTTTTCGCAAAGAAGTATGCGCCTACGAAGGAGTCTTCCCAGCCTTCATCGAATTTGATTTTGCTTGCATCAAAATTGAAACCAGTAGGCTCCAACATCTCAAGATACGGTAGTACAGATGGCACATTGATAAGAACAAAAGAGAGACCTTTCACTATCGATACCACAGGGAAGAAGTCCAAGGCAAGGATGTTTTGTAGCGCATCAGGTTGTGAGCTCAACATGAGTCTGCTTGGCACAAGCTCCTCGTGGATCCTGAGGTTCTGTGGTACTTCTGCTTGACAGACATTCTCTTTCTGGTGATACAAGCCCATAATGGGACCGGCTTTGGACAGCAGAGTCATGTGCCGCAAGGGCGGGTCTAAGCATTTAGCCATGTAATTGAGGGTTCCAATCACAGGGTGACCCGCAAATGGCAGCTCTTCCTTCACAGTGAAGATGTCGATTCTATGGCCTTGCGATCCAGAAACGGGTTCATGAATGAAAACAGTCTCCGAAAAGTTGAACTCGCGTGCTATATTTTGCTTTATCTCTTGCGTCAGAGCATTTGAATCCGAGAGGCTTGAGGGAACATTGACAATTGCAAGCTGGTTGCCTTTGAATCGCTTTAATGTGAAAACATCGAGAGTACTGAATGAGAGAAACTTGGCCGAGGATCCGTTCTGAGCAGCCGGCACTTGGGAGTTGGACAAGGATCCATTCTGAGCAGCTGGGGCTTGGGAGTCGGACAAGGATCCGTTCTGAGCAGCTGGGACTTGAGAGTCGGACGAGATTGCGCTCTGAGCAGCTGGGACTTGAGAGTCGGACGAGATTGCGTTCTGAGCAGCTGGGCCTTGGGCTGGACTTGAAGTTGGAGGGGGGGATTGGGCCGAGTACGACGGTGGAGCGCTTGGGAGGTTCATGCCTGATTCCCTAATGTACCTTTCTACCGCAATCTTCTGGAGTCGTTCCTCATAGTCATTCATAGCGTTGAAGATCTGGTGATCTCAAATGCGATAGATTCAGGAAATGTTAAAAGAGAAACTATCCAAGTGGCTATCTGCCAATCTTTTGAGCTCATTCATATCTACCGGTCCACAGTGAAACCTCGCATGGAGTGAAGGTCCATGGGATCATGCATAATGATGTTTACTAAACAGGGTTTCACCGTGACACAAAAGTTCCGCCTAGCAAATTGGTTGTTTACGACTGATGCCAAGAGTCGCGGTCAGCGGAGGCTAGAATGCCGCCACGGCGAATCACTTTATCCGACTCTCCGAGTATATAAATCTGGCCATAAATCTGATCTGGAAAGGCAGCTTGGTACCTGTGGATCTAAAAACAATGAGACTGTCTGGATTCATAGGGACGAAATCTATAATTTCCACCTTCGCCTGACGGGGATTTCAGAGGTTCCCATCCTTGTCGACATAGGACTACCCTCTACAACCATCCACGCCCTTCTTTGGCGATTCGCCCAAAGTAGCAGCATGCAGTATTTGGATTTTTGAGAGATTCGAGCATTATGCGACTCTCTCTATTACCCGCAGAGCTTCTGGGACTCTTGTTGTCTGCTTCCCTCGACATTCGACATGCATTTGCTAGTCCTTCCGTCAATGTAGCCCTGCAGGCGTCGTTCAACGCGCCCCCTTATATCCTAGAGCTGCTGTTGGTGCCATCGTAATTCAATGACCCTGTGGACATCTGTACTGATACCCATCCAGGGAGACAGCTGCAGAAGAAAATTCGACCGCCTACTTTCCCCTCCTTGACCGAATTGCTGAAGGGCGTTTCGCGGATTGTTCGACCGATCAAGAACTCTATAATACCTTTCTCGAGGTGCTGAAAGATGATGGCCATATTAGAGACCCAGAGGCCTTGTCTTCCTTCCAATTGGCTCTATCTATACACTCTGCAGCTCCTCGAATAGAAGCTCATTACCATTACTACGACACATCGGTGCAGCCGTCTTTGATGATTGCGCAAGATGCAGCATGTCCTGTTTGGGTGCACTTTGATGGAAAGCAATACTGTTCGCCAGCTCTAGATCGAGCCCAGCAAGATGTGGGGCCATTGAAGTAAGACATGTTGCTCGGAGTTCTTGTCATACCTAGCTCACAAAGACCAGAAATCCAGAACATCTACCATTTGACCGCGTCTTAGAGGAACAATCCGATTCCCATATATCTCCCTCGGTACTATACGCCGATATTATGTCCCCTTTATTTGGTCAATTCCACCAAACTATAAGTAACACGGCTCGTAATGGACAAACTTCCTATAGGATTCGGTACAGGCGTTCTACAACGCAGGAAGCGAAACCCTTGGCGGTTAGCGGCTACGGTGTTGAGCTTGCACTCAAAAGAACAGACTATATTGTTATTGATGATCGGAGCGGTGGAGCAGAAGGCGCTGAAGGAACAGAAGACCAAGTACCTTCAATTGGTAATGAAGCAGACGGTGGAGAAGATCCCGGAGCAGGTGCTGTAAAAATTCTGCTTGATACCGAAGAAGTATCAGATCTCAAGCCCCTTTCAGCCAAGGAGCTGTTAGGTCTTGGCCTTAAAACTGGAAGCTTCATCATGGCTAGTGAAGACCCATTCCAGACCCTTCTGAAGGTGTCTCAAGATTTCCCCAAGCACTCCTCCACTATTACGAAACGCAACGCATCTACAGATTTCGTGAGAGAACACTTCAGCAATCGCGAGCTTTTCTTGCCCGCAGGCTACAATGTGATATGGATGAACGGTCAGCAGGTACAAGCTCGTCAGATGGATGCGTTTGGGCTTCTCGAACAATTACGACGCGAGCGTTCCGTTGCTGGCAATCTGCGGCGTCTTGGTCTTAGTGGATCCGAAGCAGTGCAGGTCTTGTCGCATCCAGCAATTGCAGATGCGAAAATGGATACGGATTCGCAACGTTACGACTATAGAGATGAGATCGAGGGCGGCAAGGTCATTATTTGGCTCAATGATATCGAGAAGGATAAGCGATACAACGGCTGGCCTGTACATACTTCTGCAGTAGGTTCCCTTCCGCCATGGTTTGCACCACCTACTGATGAATTCCCATAGCTGCTCCAACGGACGTTCCCTGGGCAATTGCCTCAGGTCAGGCGTGATATTCATAATGTGATATTACCGCTCGATGTCTCGGATGTCAAAGACGTAGAATTGCTTGTAGAGTCATTGCAAACTTTTGTGAAGCGCAAGATACCCATCCGGTTCGGCATTGTACCTTTGGCTACCTCAGAAGCTGCCATCAACCAGGCCAAAATCGCCTATCATCTTTTAGATACGTATGGCTTGAGTGCTGTGTTTTCATACTTAGAAGCAGTAAGTTCATACCCGAGGTTGGCGTTTATTTTGAAAGCCTCAAGAGGTAGCTAACAACATTAAACAGTCAGCAGTAGGCAAGAGAGTTGCCCTCCCCAAGAAAGCAATTTTCGAATCGACCATCCAGGACCGAGCGCTTCGGACGGATCAGGTTGCGTCCGACTTTCAGTCAGTCCTTCAAGCAGAAGAGTCTCAGCAGCGATTGCAGAAGACACAGGCCTACCTGGAGCGTCTTGGAGCTGATGAGACGCCTGCGCCATTGTTCGCTAATGGAGTAGCGCTGCCTCGAAATGACGCTTGGCTGCAGGCGATGAGCCAGAAAATTGACATGGATCTTCGATCGCTCCAACGTCAAGTCTACGAAGAGGTGATCCCAGAAGACACTTGGCTCGCTGGTCACTTTCTGGAGAATGCCATCTCTCATCGAAACGCCCTAATCATTCCCGAAGATGAAATGAGCATCAAAATTCTCGATATAGGGAGCCTGGCATCGAATTACAGAGACATATTTGAGACCATACCACGTATGTTGCCAGAACCAGGAGAAAAGCCAACGGACTCCATTACTTCACAATTAATGGTCATAGCTGATTTCGACTCTCAAGAAGGGTCTGAGCTAGTGCTGTCAGCTTCTACGTTCTGCAAGCACCATGGGAACGTCGAATTATTGCTCATACATAATGCTGACGTACCAGGCGACTTTCCACAATCTGTCCTCATGGCAGAGATGGTGAAGCAGACTAGCAGAGATCTTGATGCCCGCGCGCTGGAAACAAGCATGAAGCTGAACACGATGCTTGGTGACGAACAGCTTGCTCTGCTCAAGAATAATACGTTGTCAACGGAGGCTGTAGAGCGAGCAAAACATTTTTGGCACGCTATCCAACCACTAACTCAGGCATTCGGTCTTGAGTCCGGGCAACAATTCATTATTCTCAATGGCAGGGTAGTAGGACCAGTAGCCAAAGCCACCACCTTCACTGCTAGCGACTTCGAGCAGTTACTGGAGTTTGAGCATTCGAAGCGACTGGGCCCTGCGCATACAGCTCTCAAGGCGGTCGTCCCTGAAATGCAATTAAACTCTGCCTTGGAAGCAGCGATACTGTCTTCAACGATTGGTCTCTCCACCGTGTCTGATATACCCGAGGGAATCTTTGAGTCGGCGCCAACTTTGCGTATGAACAAGTTCGTCAATTGGACAGGTGACTACACCCTGATTCAGACTGGGGATGCAGATACTTCATCAATCCATCTCGTTGTCTC
Organism: Cladonia uncialis; assembly: GCA_002927785.1. Taxonomy (NCBI): domain Eukaryota; kingdom Fungi; phylum Ascomycota; class Lecanoromycetes; order Lecanorales; family Cladoniaceae; genus Cladonia; species Cladonia uncialis. The sequence goes on from NAPT01000400.1 coordinate 6,735, forward strand.
AATAGACCCAACGAGTCAAGTAGCACAGCGATGGCTGCCGATACTAAAAGTCTTATCGGAGCTTAATGGCGTCCATCTTAAGATGTACCTCAATCCACGCGAGAAGATGCAAGAATTACCAATCAAGAGGTTCTACCGTCATGTTCTGGATGCGAAACCATCCTTCAATGAAGATGGAGAATTGCGAAGCCTTCAGGCAACGTTCGATAAATTGCCCAAGGACGCTTTATTGAATTTGGCGCTTGATGTTCCTCCAGCATGGCTTGTTGCGCCTAAGGAGTCCGTTCATGATCTCGATAATATCAAGCTTAGTGCATTGAAGGAGGGCCACAACGTCGATGCGATCTACGAATTAGAGCACATCCTTATCGAAGGCCACTCAAGGGACGTCACAGTTGGACCTCCACCCCGCGGAGTCCAGTTATACCTAGGAACAGAAAAGGATCCTCACTTCGCCGACACAATTATCATGGCAAATCTGGGCTACTTCCAATTCAAAGCCAACCCCGGTTACTGGAAACTCCAGCTCCAACCCGGCCGCAGCTCCCAAATCTTCACCATCGACAGCGCCGGCCAATCAGGCTACAACCCCCAACCCGGCGACTCAAGCACCGACATAACCCTTATGTCCTTCCAAGGCAAAACCCTCTATCCCCGCCTCTCCCGCAACCCCGGTATGGAAACCGAAGATGTCCTCGAAGAATCCACCTCCCCCACGTCCCCAATCCACTACCTAAACCGCGCCTCCAAAATCGCCACCTCCCTCCTATCCACCCTCGGCCTCACCCCCTCTCATCCCCAACACGCAGATATAAACATCTTCTCCGTCGCCTCAGGCCACCTCTACGAACGCATGCTCAACATAATGATGGTCTCTGTTCGACGCCACACAACCCACACCGTAAAATTCTGGTTCATAGCACAATTCCTCTCCCCCAGCTTCAAAGCTTCCCTCCCCCATCTCGCCGCCCACTACAACTTCCAATACGAACTGATAACCTACAAGTGGCCGCACTGGCTGCGCGCCCAGAGCGAAAAGCAGCGCGAGATCTGGGGCTACAAAATCCTCTTCCTCGACGTCCTCTTCCCCACCTCCCTCGACAAAGTCATCTTCGTAGACGCAGATCAAATTGTTCGCACCGACATGTACGATCTCGTCACGCTCGACCTCGAGGGAGCAGCTTACGGGTTCACACCCATGTGCGATTCCCGCACTGAAATGGAGGGCTTCCGGTTTTGGAAACAGGGGTACTGGGCTAATTTTCTGCGCGGAAAACCCTACCACATCTCAGCGCTCTATGTCGTCGATCTCATCAAGTTCCGCGAAATCGCCGCTGGCGACAGGCTCCGACAGCAATACCACCAACTCTCCGCCGACCCCGGTAGTCTTTCGAACCTGGACCAAGACCTCCCTAACCACATGCAGCATGTCTTACCCCTAAAATCCCTGCCGCAGGAGTGGCTGTGGTGCGAGACGTGGTGTAGCGATGAGAGTCTTCGGGAGGCAAGAACGATCGATTTGTGTAACAATCCGCAAACGAAGGAACCGAAGCTGTCGAGGGCGCGAAGACAGGTGCCGGAGTGGACTGTTTATGATGATGAGATCGCTGAGGTTTTGAGGAATGCGATGGGTGAGGCGAAGGGAGGAGAAGAAGTGGTGGCGGGTGGGAAGAGGGAGAGTGTGCAGGAGAGGATGCAGAGGGAGGAAGAAGAAAGGGTTGAGCAGACGAAGCGGCAAGGGAAGAAGGATGAGTTGTAAGATCAGTATATAAAAGAGGTGCATGATAATTTTTAGAAATGGTTGTTAGGAAATATTGTATTATAGATATAAATTATACATTTCCAGTTGGCTAACTCTATATACGTAGCTCCTTTGCTCGCAGAAGTCTGTTTGGTGATAGACAATTTTGGTGGATAACAATTTCATATAGGCGACGATCCCAGCAGCTTACCCCCATAGCTCGCCCCCGTAGCTCGCCCCCTAAGCTTGCCCCTTAAGCTCGCCCCCGAAGAGCTCGCCCTTACAAAACCGCCCATACAAAGTCGCCTATACAAGACCACCCATACAAAGTTACCGTTAAAAACCGCCCTTACAGATGTTAATGAAGAAGTAATAAAGGACCATCATGATTAGAAGCTTGGAGGAATATCGTTAGTAGACATCTTGCAGGTAGAGCACAAAGTCCCAGTCAGCAGAATCCGCTCATCTGGCGCAAGGCCCGACTCTTAACATGAATATTTCGATTTCTAATCGCTAAAATTGCTATAGAAAGGAAGAAAGATCATATCTCAGTTTTCCCTAGAGAGTCTGCTAGTGCGTCAACATCGTCATCCTTCTTCTGGCTGACCTTACTCTCCTCTTCCTCATCCGCATCTTTCAAGATAGTCTCCCTCCTTCCCTCTTTCTCTTCCTCTTCAGCCTTTTCATCCTCCTCAGCACTATCCTCCGCCTCGTCCTCCTCATCGCTCTCTTCCTCTAGGTCACTCAGCTCGTCCAACCCCCAATCTTCATCTTTGACTTCTCCCCCAGCTTCCTCTTTCCTCTCGTCGAGCAACGTTCTTAGACCTTCCACTTCTTGATCATCCTCCGCGAACTTGTTTCCGTTCAACTCTACGCGCCTCAGCTTGTCCAGGCTTCCCACCTTTGCAGCTGCCAAGAGGCCTTGCACGCCTTTTGCGTCAATCTCATTATATTGCAACCGTAGTACCTCTAATTGTTTATTATAGCCCTTCCCCAGCGCCTTCCCCAAAGCCACGGCTCCTCGGCTGCCTAATAGGGAGTCCCCGATACCCAGTTCCTTCAACTGTTTCCATCCATTCACCACCTCAGATAACGCATTCGCGCCTGTAATTGTAAATGTATTATCTTGCAAATCTAACACCTCGAGCTCTCCACAGTCCTTGAACCCCTCTCGTAACAGTAGAGATACGCCATCTTGCCGTATACCATTTTGTACCATCTTGACCGTCTTAACGTTCTTATGCGCTTGATAAGCTTTTGCCCAAGCAGCCATGCTGCCGCTTTCAAGGCGGTTCCGCCCACATATTACTGTCTCAAGATCTGGTACTTCAATTCCCGCTTTTCTAGCTTCTGCTTTGCGTTCTGCAAGGGTAGTGAGAGCATTTGCGATTAGGGTTCCTGCATTTGGACCGAGTCCGTTGTTGTTTAGGATGAGGTGTTTGAGGGGCACGTGCTTCGAGAGAAAGTCGACGAGTGGAGCGACAGTATTCAGACCGAAGGCGTTGTCGGCCAGGTCAACGGTATGGAGGTTTGGTAGTTCGAGCAGTGCTGTGAGGAGAGAGGAAAGGGCTGGAGGTATCTCAGAAAGGAGCCGCGACGTGAAGATGTCGTCGAATTTTGCCGTTTGCAGTGTTTTCTTCGTTCGAAGGACCGAGGCAAGTGTCTCACACGCTGGAGCTCCCAGAGTGTTACCACCGAGGTGGATTTCAGTGACGTTGTCGGAGGCGATGAGAGGTTTCAGATGAGGCTCGATGTCCTCGGCTGTGTCGAGCCTAAGAGAGCGGCCAGAAAGGGTAAACGTTGTGGGAGATTCCATAGTAGTAGGCTTTGCGATAGTGAACGGTATAGAGTCAAGGGGACAAAATTCTTGCAGTGTGATGCAAGGGCAGGTCATTTGTAAACACAGATAAATTAATGCCAAGAAATACTCCCCGAATGCCGGACCTCACCCACTCCTCCTCTCAGCCCCACCACAGCCACCTATCCGCAGAACTTCACCATATTGGATACTACTGCACAGGCCTGATAAAATCAAATGCAGGCTAATCAGCTCTTTTACGTTTGAAGGGAGACTGGAAGGGTGTGAGCTCCGCAGCACATCTTAGGCTTTCAGTGACAGCTAGCCTTTGCCTAAACAGAGGTACGCAGCACTTATCCTCTGGAAGTCATACGTGCCACATGTTTGATGGTTGTAACGAAGCTCGGACCAAAATATATATATCTAAAAATCATGCTTGAGAAGTCTCGAAAATATTTGCGACTATGAGAATCACGTGTCGCTTGGCTGCAGACACCAGACTTCATCCAATGAAGCGTTTGTAATGAGGCTGCCTGTTAAATGCCATGTCTCCTACACCTTATACCCTACAGCTTGAACATGCTTTCATAGCTGGACTATGTGATTGTCCTCTTCCTGTATTGTCTGAACGAAATTGAAAGACCACCAAGGGGATCCCCGAGAGACTTGACAACATTGGCATCCAAGGCTTTCTTGTCTTCGATGGCTATGCACTGAGCCATCTTCATTACGTTCTTGATCTATTCATCGGCAAATCTCGTTATTTCGCGCAATAACATGAGGTCCAGTAGACACGTTTTCACCTGGCGACCATTGAGTTGAGCGAACGCTATCTCATCAAGATCGTTATCCCTGATCTGCACATTGAGAGCGTTATTCGCTTTGCACGCACAAGGATTTCTCTCGAAGTTCGCCTCCGTGCCGATTGATACGGCTCAGGGTATTCAATGTAGAAGTGGACTCGGCCTGAAGGAAAAATAAGCGAATGATGACACAACGCACGGAAACCGAGTGATTCCCTTACTTTCAAACGCTGAGTCCATGCTCAAGAAGGTTTCCACTTTTACGTTACTACCCGCTTGTAATGAAATGCAAACCTCAGCAACGCCTTAGTCTTCCGTCGCCGCCAGTCTATCTGAAAGCAACATAAAGTGCAAGGCCTAATGAAGGCAATGCAATGCAAGGGCTTGCAATCCCTGCGACCTTCGACCACCTACTCAAGCCTTTTTCAGGCTGCTGTGTGCGATTCGGATCTGAGAATGTCTGTGCTACCGGTGTGTACTTCGTTCGGCGTAGTTTATAGCACTGCGTGAGAAAGTGGAGAAAGATGGCGAAGAAGGTTACAGAGACGACACCGAGAACAACTATGACAACAATCTCGACCGTGGTTTTAGCTGAGGAGGAGGCGGTGGTAGAGGAGGTCGAGCTGGCAGGGGATGTTGCCGCTGAGCCCGTAGGGCGTGAGGAGCTCCCAGCGATCCTAACGATAGGTGTCGTACTCGTTGGCGTCGTTTCAGGGGACAGAGTGGCGCTATCGAATTCGAACGTTGTACTCGTTGGCGTCATTTCAGTGGACGGAGCGGCGCTATCAAGTTCGAATGCTGTGTAGGTGAAAGCGGACAGCCCGCACCCGAGCAGCACGGTCCTACCGCCGTCGAAGGAGTATATGCCTGCCGAGGGTAACGATAGTGGGCTTTTGTTACTATGTCTTAGCGTTTGGTCTCAGGAGGGTTAGAAGCAGATTTGCTAACCAGCAACCTTGACCAGGCTCACAACCATCGGCGGGCCAATTACCGTAGCCGAATTGTGTGGTTACAGGTGTGTCGCTCCAGACACCGGTACTGGCGCAGTATTTAACAGCGGGTGTAGTCGTGGTGGCAACAGCACAGTCGCGGCCGAGAGGGCAAGTGATAGAGTAAGCTGGCGATGTGTCTGTTAGTAGCGTTTAGGTATCATAGTGGACGTCGATGGACGTACTTGCGTCGTCTAGCGAATAATATCCGCAGACGTCATTGCCAGCCTGTCTCACTACAAGATACGGAGCCGTCGTAATCTGAGGGTGTGCCGCTATGGTAAAAAAGAACCTTGTGAGAATGAGGATTGTAATGACAAACATCTTCACTGCGGTTTAGAACACAATCTTTGAATGGTAGAATTAACTGAGACGACGCTTAAGAAGGCAGAGAAGCGACTGGAAAGTTGGCTGAAGATTATAAAGCGAATAAAGCACGGAGAACAGGAGGGGGAGTGCGGCCATTTCAAGTATGGAGGACCCGGGATCTAGAACATGGTAAAGTAATGCTTTAGAAGAAGGCGTTCGAACGTCTAGCAAGATGATCTCTAGGGTCGGATTATTGGCCTGCTGATGAGACTAAAGTCGCCTTGCTGGAAGGTGTGGACCAAGGTAGGAATGGTGCTATCTTAGCGGGGAAGGACGCACCAGTGACATCGGGCTGATAGCGAGCTGTCCGTCTGTAACAAGCGTTAGTAGAAATGTCTTTTCAGCTGGTTAGCCGGCGTGAACACGAATAAGGATTGGTGGAAAAAAAGAAAAAAAAATTGGCGCCGTGGTACTGCAAAGCTCAGCCTCGTGCGATACGAGAGCGGATTTTACCGACGCACAGAGAAAGGCTGCACTTGAAGAAGGTGATCGGCGCTTGATACGACGGCAGGCCCTATGGGGCTTGTCCCCAACGCCGGCCGATTTCGAACCCTGGAATTGTCAGCCAAATTCTACGAGTGCCTGCAGCTAGGCCGAACTCCTGTAAGCCGTGCACTATCATTGTACAGCGAAAGCGATAACGGTTGGAGTTCTAGAATAAATGAAGAGTAGCTAATGAGAATCATTGCTTGGCTTTGATCACTCAATTGCAGGAAATTTCAGAAGGTACAGCACCAAGCGTGCATATACAGCGACACCTGCCAATTTTTTACTCGAAAAAGGTCCCCAGGCTTGATTTAGCGGCTCAATACCTTTCGAAGGATCAGGAAATCTCAGCACTTGGAGTAACGTCCTTATTCTCAGATTCCCTGACATACAACTTCTCTACATTATGACCTCTACTCCGTTCTCTTACATATACCCCAACCGACTTATACTCAAGAGTCGACAATGTTGATAGCATTGCGGCGGTCTCTCTCTCTACCCAGATATTCGCAGAGAAAATTGATATCCAGCAAGCCATTTTCGTACATGTGGGTGTATATATACACTGTGTTATCCCAGCGAGCTCCGGTGAGTTTGTGGCCAAGTCTATGGTGGAGGGCAACATGATTCATGCGCTCTGTCCAACTTTTTGCCGCATCAGATGAGTGAAACTGCTCCTCACAAAAGGTGCACCGGTTGGTAGTAGGCGGTTCTGCAGAGCCGAAGTGAGTAAGGCTATGAGTGATCCATTCTTTACTGTCGGTAAATGTTTGCAAGCATGCTAATTGTTTGAATGGGCATTCTAGTGCCCCTGCGGCGTCGTCTGCTGGTTTCTCCGAAACAGGAGCTAGTATCGTCACACCATCCGTGTCAGAATCTTCTACGAGTGATGGAAGATCTTGGGAAGTTGAGACGCTTTCTCGTATACGTGACCTCTTTGTGACCATCATCGATGTTCCAGAATCATCGAGAGAAGTCGCCTCATACCAGGCTGGAGCAGGCATTCCTGCGCCAGGGGCTTTTCTTTGGGTTACGGGATCTTCCCATTGATCATTGAGGAAGTCTTCCATTGCATAACTTAGTGGTAGGGATTGCGCATTGGCTATTGGCGGTCGATATTTGACGGCTTGCCGGGGTACCTCTACGACTTCTTCTAGGGGCAGGGCAGGCTCGTGACTTTTCGCATGATCCGGCAGAGGTGCTGCTCCGGAGTGATTGAAATTGTCAAACTTCGGATTCGGCTTCATTTGATGCGCATTGTGGAGTGGTATTGATGCTCGGCGACGTGGATCTGTCTTCTCAAGGTACCCATCTCCACCCCGGACTGGTCTCTTGGATATTGCTGATTGCAATAGTGGCATCAACATCATTTCGGTGTTCACCTCTTCAAGCAATTCTTCTCTAGATTCTGTCTCCGGATCAAAGATCTTCACTGAGCAACTGTCTAAATTCTCGGCTGTTGCGATCTTTCTCTGCTGGCCTCTGTAATATGATTCTGCACATACCGAGTGTTCGCACGCGGCGCCGTCTGGTTGCGAACGATTTCTAGGGACCGACTTCGTACTATCGACCGCCTCTATCCGTTCGCTGTTGACTCTCTTCGCGCTTGCACTTGATCTGGTAATCATTACTTCGAGCCTAGAAGGCTCTTCGCGCAACAATTCCACCTCTTTCCTTAGCAGTTGGGGCGAAGTCTCGGTTCCCACCTCTTTCGGTCCCTGAAAAAGAGAGTTGCCAGGACAAGTATTCAACGTTTTGGCGTCCAACGGCTTGGTCTCTGTCTTCTCAGCAACTTCCGCAACCTCCGAGGCAGCTGTTTTCTCAGCATTCTCTGATCGAGAAGACGATGACAGGTTATGCATTGCTCTGGCTAGTGGGTACCTCTCGCGATCCATATCTGCTAGCTTCCAGTGCTTGCCTCTCATGGCGTCTTTCAAGTATTCAGCCCTGTATATACCTTCTAGATACCTCGTCTCTCGCTTGTGGACCTCGACAATATCATTCCTAATACGTATTCGTACTTCACTGTCAATACGATAGTCTGCAAAGTCAACACATCTAAGTAGGTTGTCGATAAGGTCACAGTAATGCCCTATGGTTCGAGTCTTCATGTCACTGGCTGGAAGGACCCGCATGGCCCCTATAGTGCTGCAGGCTAACGAATCTGTAGGTATGGGAGAGCTTCTAAGCGGCGAAGCAGGTGTACCATTTTTGGCTAGTGCCATAACTTCCCTGGCAATCTCCATCTTCTCTTCTATCATAGCCATCAGACTCATATGATTTTGTCTTTGTTCAATGTCCAGGCGTACGAGATGTTCTATGGTAAGACGCTGGTGGTCCACGGCAGGTGTTGGTGCAATCCTATCGAGCATCAGCACTGGCAATCGAGCGAGCGGGATTTGATATAAGAAGAATTTGGTGGAGAAGCTGGGTAGTTATACGAACTTCTCAGCTACTAGTCTAGCGTAAATAAGAACATTAAGCATCAGGTGTAGGGTGGATTTCAGCTTATCGAGGTTGCTCCATAGCAGCTTGATTCTCGGCTGAAGAAAAGGCCATGTAGATCTTTCAAGTATGGCCGGCTCCGGCTGCCTAGGTTTTTCGTCCGAGGTCATTCGCGTCATCTTATCCATAAGCGCCTGGTCGATCTCCTCGAACACTGTTCGACATTCGTCAACAATTGCACTGGTAGTGCGGAAAGCATTTTCGGAGCATAGCTGAGCCTTGTGGTCTTCCTCAAGGCATCGACCAAGCTCTCTAAGTATAGCAGAGGTATGGGATATGTCTTTGGATATGAATCTGATAGAATCATCGGCATTGACGGCAGCGTGACAAAAAGTGTATATTTTGACACTGAGCCGAGCCCCGATATCTGCAACCTGAAGCACAGAAGCGATGAGGCCGATCTCAGCCATGACCGGGGTACCAGATTTCCAGCACAAGTGCGTGCGGCCGGGTATGTAAGACCAGTGGCTTCATGGTAGGTGACTTTTTGTGGTTGGGAAATCTTCCAGACCTGGATAGGAGTTTCAGGGGTCAAGGCTTGTTTTTGAAGGGACGGAAAGAATAGTGCTCACTTAAGCGAAAATCTACCAGATAGTACATGAGGGATGTAAATACGTCGTTCGCAGGAGTTTTATGCCCTGAAATGCGCCTTGTCTCCACTCCACACAGCACGGAAAGCAGGTTGCGCTGTTTGGGCCCATGCTTAAGGGCCCATGTGTAATGCAGGTAGACTTAAGTGCAGCAGCCAATAGTTTAGAGCAACCCATAGGAAAATGATAGGTACTGCCCCGCTTTACTTCTCACCTCGAGATCACGAGCATCTCCCGCGGGCCGATTGGAAGACAGGGAACACAGTGTAGATAGTGGAGCTTGAGGGTGACTGCAGATAAAGACAACACAACAACACATGATCGTGGCCACATGTCTCAAAGCTTGCGGACGGTGGGCAAGCCCAAATCGACCCTCCAGCTCAACTCGACCTTCCGAGTGGAGCATTAGAAGGAAATCCTTTCCTGGTGTTTTGTCAGGATTCTTTTGTGAACATACTTCCTGAGGCCTTACAGCCCCCAGAAATCAGCATTGAGTGGGCATCGTATCTGCTGTACTAGTCTCAGTAGAGGCGGTAGATTTTATGCTAAGCGTTGACGGGACTACATTGAAGGATAATAATCTGTAGAAGCTCAAGGAGAAGGACCTACCTACGTAAGGAACCCTTGGCATTTCAGCCCTACACTAACTCCGCTCATCAATCCGAAGAGCCTCAAATCTTGCCATCAAATCATCAACCACCTCACAATCCATTGACATTGAGCTCCCATACCTTGAGTCCATTCAAAACTAGCTACACGGCTCCAAAAAGGTCTTAGCCAGTCATTCCTATCATCATGTCATCAACAGCACTCACCCCCAACTCAACGGGTGAGCTTTCTCTGCAACTCCTCCGCCATCTACCAATTCAGTCCTACAGAGCATCGAAGCTAACCTTCTCCCCACTCTCCAGCTTCCCCCACAGCAGCAAATCTCTCCACAGACCTCAAACCTCCCGGCCAAGCCGCCGCCGCAGTAAAGGTACCATTCTCTCCTCTCCCGTTCCCTTCCTTCCCCAACTCCAAATCGTCCTATCCCGAATTTTTGCATACTTCGCTAACGAGAAATAATATCAGCCCTGCTGCGTATGCAAAGACGAAAAAGTCTCTCGAGACGAATGCATGCTCTTTAGTATTAGCGATAATCCACAGGAAGAATGTCAGAGTGTGGTGGAGAGGTATAGGAATTGCATGCGGGGGTTTGGGTTTAGCGCGCCGTGAGCTGAGTGGGCGAGAAGAGAGACGGTGTATGATTAGAGATGAGGAGGCATTAGAACGGCGTTAGCATTGGCATTGGCGGGGCCTCGTGGCATTTACAGGGGAAGGGCGGATCGATGCCCGCAATACAAGATTAGAATTCAACTCTGGCAATAGAAAGGACGCTTTTGTAAAATACAGTAAGATACAAGAAAGAATGCCTATCTACAAACAAAGTGGGTATATTACATGCAAACATGAACCCTCAAGACTTTTTCGCCATCTTGGCTCCCTTCGCATCTCTTGGCGGCGTCGCTCTCGTTCCCTTCGTTGGAGGCAGCAAAGATTTTTTCTGGTCCTTGCTTGCTCTGACCGCTTGCTCTTGCATTTGTGCTCGGAAGTCAAACCACTCCTCCATGACCCCACTGCGTAGTATCAACTGCCACGTACACCACAGGTAGCAGATGCCGAAGCCGGCACAGCCAATGATCACGTTCAGCACCACCCATAGATCGGGCTTCGCTTTCGGTGTGGGGACGAAGGCTTCTATAAGATGCCATGTTGCCATGGTTGCGTAGAAAGCCAAGTGTAGAAGCTGGGTTGACAAGCGCATTCCACTTTTCGCTGCTCTTTTACCGATGTACAAATCCAGACTTGTGGGCGGAAGTCCTATCAGATATGCCCATAGCAAGGAAATGACATAGTACGGCACCCGCAACTCATCTCTCTTTAGTAATGGGAACATCGTCCATACGCCTAGCATGTTAGCCCATCCCACCCATGCTCTTATCTCAAGGCCGAGGCCCCCGTCGCCGCCGAGTAGAATTGTCATCGGCAATAGAGGCAATAGCACGCTCTTCTCATGAACCTGAAAGCTGCAAAGAAAAAAGCCCCATGCAGTACTTGCTAGTGTCCACGGTAGTAATTCTTTCCGTGGGAAAAGCGAGATCATCATGCAAGCTGGCAGTATCGCCGTCAGAGTTGCAAAAAGTGAAACACGCTGAAGTAGCGGGATGGGATATTCGTGAAGCTTGTGGAGCGTGTGGATGGCACACCAGACGTTAGCGACTTTGTCTTCGAAAAGGCCGCGAGCGAAAGGGAAGGCTCGATGAATAATTTGTGTGAGTTGGAGGACAAGCGGATAAATTAGTGATTGAGCGTCGATATTAGGTGAAATGAGGGCGAAGAGAGGATTGACTTCACGGTCTGTGATGGAGAGTGGGGGAGAGATGCCACGGTGAGCGTCGTAGAGTGAGCCAAGGAGCAATGGAGCGAGTATTAGAGCGAATGATGCGAGGGTGACGAGTGCTATGCCGATAAGACGGCCCAGGTGTAGGTTCGGCAGGAGGCAGACGCCCAACAGGTACGCGAAGACTGCTGGTGCGTAGTATAAGGCCATTTGCTTGTAGCATAAAGCTGAGACGAAGAATACACAAGCCCAGATAGGATGGTCCGAGAACATGCATGAGACGCTAGCCAGGACGAAGCCTAGCATGACGGTGTTATATTGGAAGTGCCCATGATCAACGAGGATAGTTGCAGGTTGCATGAGGATCGCCACCAGCGCTATGGAACTCTCCCATTCATTCACACCTCGTATGTGAGCCAGCTTTCGATTGAGTATGATGGTAGCAGGTATGTAACTGAAATATTCAGAGACGACGACCGTTGCGCGCATGTAGACTTTGAGAAGTGGCTGCTCCACGCCTCGGGATGCGTCTAGAGCGAACCATGACGGGTCAATCAAAGAACCCCTAAGACCTTCTTTAGCATGCGAAGTCCAACGAGCGTGATGTTCTCTTACATCTTCCCGAGAAGCCAGCTATGGTATGCCGTCAAAGGTGGGTAGTCTAGGCCCCAGTATTGGAGGTCGTAGAAGTACCACTGGGATATAGGAAGGTGGGTAGTGATCTCCATCCAATGTCGTTGGGCTTCATAGTCACCGTGCATTGGGGGAGTCTGAAAACCTGAAAAGCATCAACTACGACCATTAATTCAAGTATGATTCCGTACCAGAATAGCCCCACAAACCTGTGCACCACCTGAAGAGGCCAACAATCATGAGAACCAAAGGGAGTATGACCCATTGCAACGTGCTTTTTCTTGCCGGCCAAAAGAATGCAACTAATGGAAAAGCTGGAGTCTGGGCAGCGGCTTTCGATTCTGGTAGAGAAACCTCATTGCTGGTGTTCATGGTTTGGGTAGGGTCCTTTTTCTTCTTTCTTGACTTATGCGGCATCCCTGAGGTAGCCATATGGATAGCCGCTCCCCTATAAGAGGGTGAATTTCCGGTGCGAATACAATGGACGGATCAGTTTGATGATCAACCACATCTACAACGTAGGTACCTTGCCTTACTCGTAAGGCTGAACACTAGCGCATTAGCCTGCATTAGCCCCGCACTAAGGTCCTGCCCGCCACGAAATTTTTCCTGATAAACTTCGAGAATCCTTCCCACAGCTACCTTTTCACTACAGCTACTTCTGTGTACAGAGGGTATCACACTTGTTCAATTACATTTACAGACCGACGACTTGCCGCTTATCGTTCAGTGGGATCATTCAGTGGACTCCAGTGGGATCTTCGTGACTGTGACCGAGGGCTGATCTGTGGGCTCTGAGGGCAAATCGATCTTCATCGATATTGTGGGCTTGAACATACACACGTAACGATACTGAGGCATCTGCAACCTGCATTTGTCCTGAGGGAATCTACTGTGGGCTTTTGAGCAAACCAGAGGGTCGCCGCACATCTCCAGTTCAGCATCTGAATTTTTATCTGAGGGGTCATTGTACACCGAGGGAAAAATCTTCCAGCATCGACTGACACGCCATATGTAAGTGCCTCACTTGTACATCGTTGCTCTACCCTCTTGATCTTCCGAGTCATCTCTTTTCGCATCCATGAAACGTTCAACACTGACCGCACATCTATTCCTAGAGTTGGTAAAACTTTAGTAGAAATGGGAAAGACAAAGTCCGCACAGCCTGATAAGGCTACCAAGACCAGCAAGGATACTCAGGTCAAATCGATCTCATCAGTCAAAGAAGGCGCCGTCACTAAGCCATCTCAGACTCCCAAAGCCAAGAGCCAAGAGATGGCCAAGCAAGTTGCGATGAACGCTGCTAAGGCCGACAAGAAATCCCAAAAGGCGAAGAAAGAGCCTACACCCGTCTTCAGTAGCGAGAGCGAAAGTGAGAGTGAGGACGAAGAGGACGACGAGGCCGAGAGCCATGCAAGCTCTGCAAGCAGTGATGAGGAGTCGGAGGAAGAAGCTCCTGCTCCTAAGCAAGCCGCCAAAACTAATGGTATTAAGGCTAATGGTGTTGCCAAAGTAGCGGCCAAAGTTGACGCCGAAAGCTCGGATTCATCTGACTCTTCAGCTTCTGATGACGAGGCCAAGCCTGCCGCGAAGGCTGGCGCCGATGCCAAAGATGACTCCGACAGCGAAGAGGAGGGCACAAGCGAAGGCACAAGCGAGGGAAGCAGCGAGGGAGAGAGTGACGAGGAGGACGAAGCTCCCAAAGTGCCCAGCCCAGTCAACGCGAAGGCTTTGAAGGGCAAGCTTGAGAATGTTGCATCCAAAGAAGTAAACACCCTAACAATACCTGATGTTCCTTCAGATGCACGAAATACTGACGTTCACAGGCCTCTTCTGAAGAAGAATCAGCCAGCGACGCAAGCTCTGCCACATCCGAATCCTCGTCCGAGGAGGAAGATAGTGAAGAAGAGGAGGCTCCCGCTCCCAAGAAGCGCAAAGCAGAACCCGAAGCTACACCTGCTGCAAAGAAAGCCAAGACTGACGTAGATCTTAATGATGAGTCGAAGAAAAATCTATTCATTGGTCATCTTTCCTACAACGTCGATGAAGAGTGGCTCACGCGCGAATTCGAGAAATTTGGAGAGTTGACTCGCGTCAAGGTCATGACCGACCGTGAGAGTGGGCAATCCCGAGGGTAAGTCATTCAGCTTTGTTCCTCGATTGACCAACCAGCAGTACATTGACGTCCCTGCAGATTTGGCTATGTTGAATTCGCCAATACGGCCGACGCTGTGAAAGCTCATGGAGAAATGCAGGATGTTGAGATCGATGGCCGTGCTATCAACGTTGACTTTTCTAAACCCAAGGACGCAGCTACACCTCGTCAAGACCGACAAAAAAGCTTCGGCGATTCTCTTAGTGCTCCAAGCGAGACTCTCTTCGTTGCCAACCTTCCATTTGATGTCACGGAAGATATTGTTGGAGAGGAGTTCGGCAAGCACGGCAGTGTGCTCGGCGTTCGTCTTCCTACCGACATGAACTCAGGCGCTCCCAAGGGCTTCGGATATGTCCAATTTGCTTCTGTTGAGGACGCTCAAGGTGCGTTCGGCAAGATGACTGGCGCTACGATCATGGGTCGTCCTATTCGTATCGACTACTCTAGTCCTCGTCCACCCCGCAACAACGATTCTCCTGGTGGTCGTGGGGGCCGCGGAGGTTTCGACCGTGGAGGACGTGGAGGCGGACGTGGTCGTGGTGGATTCGATCGAGGTGGACGTGGTGGAGGCCGCGGAGGTTTCGACCGTGGACGTGGGGGGCGCGGTGGAGCCTCGACTAACCGCGGGGGCGTGGGCGAGTTCAAAGGCCAAAAGATGAGGCTCGAGTAGAGGTTTGGTGAGTATCCTTGACTATGTTTGGTGGCTCTTTACTACCAACTGTTTCTCTCTTCCTTACAGTGTGCGACGGTTCTACAAAAGTGTTTCATTGCCTGATCGGTTACGAAAGCAACATGCCTGTACGAACTCTCCTGTGCTTTTTAATTCAAGCGAGGTGGCTCGGATACTACAGAGCCTGAGGGGTGATGGTATGATATGCTGAAGGGGAATATGATGAGGGGAGATAATCATGCTCGGATACCATAGACTTTCAATTGCTACTAAATAACTCCTTCTCGCTATACCATCTGTTATCCTAGACGGATTTCCCTGGCGTTATCTACTCATGTGAACTGGTTGACCAAACTGGTGGGACAGGAACAAGTGGGATGTAGATTGCCCAATCCGGACGATGCATACGCCGCAACCGCAAGCGGGGCTCAGGTGACAGCGCAGCGATTCAAGGGTCGTTTGTCTTGGCGTCATCTGCCGCCGTCATGAACCACGACTGGCTGCGACGAACCATCCCTCTCTTGTTGCCTTCAATACTCCTTATGGGCGAGGAGCCTGTGATACTACACAACCGACAATTCCTGCAATAAGCGTTGCGCTTGATAAACATCAAAAGAGAGCAAAGGGCGGAGTACGACACTGGTTGGTAGTGGGGAGACTCCACTGTGCGCTCCCAAGCCAGCGACCCCTCAACACATCCGCGACATTCTTTGGTCGACAACCGACAAGCATATCATGTCGTTTCGATTCGCATGACGCAACATATATATCGAGTGTCGCATGCAACCATCCCATAATCGCCTTTCCATGGCACGAGCAGTCCCCAGCACTCGCCCAATCGATCAGATGGAGACTCCACAGCGAGTTTCGCGGTCACTGTCAGGCGTCAGGAGATTGAGGTCAGATGGTATGTCCTACTTTTGCAGACAATTGCGACGCATCGATCGATCTCGCCCTCTTTCCCCACCAAGCATCATTGCATCAGAGGCGTAATTACCCTTGCTATGGCTACAATATACTCATTCGATCATTACTCAGAATCCTGGATCGAAGTATCCTCTCAACCCTCCTCGTCTTCTCTCTCCTCTGTCGCAGCAGAGGAGCCAAGTTCAAACGCCCTCCGACTACAGTTCGACCAGCACGGCCGCAGACGGCGCCGCTTGAATCGAAACCAGCCTCTTCCCCCTGGCCTCCCCATACGCAGTTTGAGTGCTGCGGGTAGTAGTCAAGAAGAGTACGAGGAAAGTGAAAGCGAATCAGACCGTATCATGACCAGCTCGAACGAAGCCCTCGAACAAAATACCTCTGAAGATATCAGTCCAGCTGCGCCTATATCATCGGCGTCAGCATCCGAAGAGACATCATCCAACAATGCTGAAGATGACGGCGGCGATGATGACGATGAGAATTCCACGGCGCTAGGCGTTCTGAATACAGAACCCGTCTTCACTCCTCAACCCAACGTCTTCTCTCATCCTCCCCAATCCTCCGCCAATCGCCATACTCGCTCACTTGAGACGCGAACCTCATATTTCCCAGTCCACCGAACATCGCCCCACCGAAGATCCGCCCACTCATACCCTAATAGATCCAGAACAAGTCACACTCCATATAATATGATAGCCCCATCGCACACCGCCGACCACGACGCTGCCTTACGAGCCAGTCTTTCCACCCTCTTGTCCTGCGCAGCCGCTGCCCGAGGTCTGCCTAAACGAGACAGCCCCACTACCCAACAAGAACCCAGCAGAGCCTCCAATCGCATCGAACCTACCTCTCTCCGTCTCGTCCCCGAATCCGCCATCACAGGCGAAGCAGCCCCTCCGTCACTACCACCCCGTCCCTCAGTCCGCCGCCGCAACTCAACCACATCCCTCTCCAGCACCGAGAAAGGCAAGCGAAAAGCCTCCAGCTCCAAAGACCGGAACAGAGAATCCCGCAGCAAGAAGCGGCGAGCCAACAGTCCCGGTCGAGACCCGCATACTCACCATATCTCACCCACCTTAATGACTTGGGTCGTGAGTGCCGGTGTGGTGGTCTTGTTCAGCGCTATTAGCTTCTCGGCTGGATATGCTATTGGCAGGGAGGTGGGAAGGTTAGAGACAGGGATGGGAGGAGGAAAGGAGGGAATTGTCTGCGGGAAAGAAGTGGGAAGGGGGTTAAGAAGATTAAGATGGGGGGGAAGTAGTGTTAGTGTTGTGAGGGTTTAGAAAAAGGACGATTACTTACATACGAATGAAAGATATGAATGATATCCATGAGAGGTGGCTGAGAGGGCATACATGCATGAGATTTGCATGAGATGTTTGGGGCGCATAGTTGCTGGCATTGTGTATATGGCGTGTGGTGATTTGAGTTATGGGAATGATGGGAATATACTACTCATCACGTCGCCTTTTTAGGATACATAAGCTTTCTACTATACTTGCACAAAAATTATAATGGCTTTGAAGCAAGTTGTGATGTTGTAATTTTAGGCTACTTTATCGTTTGCCGCGAATTACTTCCATCCACGCATTCTCATCTCCACCGACATATCGCAGACGCGTCTCTCTCTTCTATCTTCCATTATGCTACCTCATAAAACCGCTCTTATCTATTTCTCCTCCCCTGTCACTTCATCCACTGATTGAATTCAGATGATATCATTCATTCTCTGCAACTGTGACGCCTGTCACTTGTCTACCCTGGGCGTGGTACGGTAGCATAGCTAGGATGGCTAGGAGATTATTCCCAAGTTGTTGAATAGCTAAAGATTAGGAGGGATGTGTGTTTCTGCATGCATATTGCTAGATAGAGGTGAGAGGCTTATAAAAGTCATCATGAGCTACGCTCTAAGGCCAAATGAATACTAGGTATCCTATGTAAGTCTTTATCGCTTCACGTAACATGGCACATTCGAGGGTCAGCGTTGTCCAGGTATCCCCATAGGAGCACCGAATAAATAGGATGCATAGCACACGTTATGGTTGATTTTCCCTATCCTGGCTATGGTTGGAACCAGCTGTCTTCACGAACGAGGACTCACGCGCCGAAGTGTCAATCTCAATACTTTCCTGCATACCACACACGTCGAAGATCCGCTTCGGCGTCAGATCTTTCGGAATACCAGTGACGCCTTCCCTCTTCACTTTCTCTAGCGATGCTTTGATGGCCGTATAAGCCGGCGCAAGTGCGGCCAAGGGAAAAATAATAATCTTAAAGCCCATATCTTCCGCCTCTCGCGTTGGAATGTTCGGTGTAGCGCCATGATCAACCATATTCAGCAACAAGGGGAAAGGTGCGAGATCTTTCACCGCCTGTCTCGCCATCTCACGGCTTGAAATTCCCTCTAAAAAACCTACATCAGCTCCCGCGTCTCGCGCCGCCTTGAGACGTTTGATGGCTTTGTCATAGCCATATTGCTGCAACGCGTCCGTGCGGGCAATGAGTACTATGTCGCTACCATGTTTGACGATGGCCCCTCTTGCTGCACGGATCCTTGCGAGAAATGTCTCAATATCAACGACTTCCTTGCCTTGGATATGTCCGCAACGCTTGTTGAGAACCTGGTCCTCGATTTGAAAACCTGCCACACCGGCACGACAGTATTCTTCTACGGCTCTGGCGACCATGATTGGTGCGCCGAAACCAGTGTCCATGTCGGCGATGAGGGGGACTGATTTGTCGAGATTGGCTATCATCTCTGCATGAGCACGCATGTCGGCTAGCTGGGCGATTCCCAGGTCTGCATGACCGAGACGCGAGGCTGCTGTTCCTGCACCGGTCTGAATAATAAGCTGCTTAGCTCTGGGCTGGGCTCAGCAGGAGGAGTGAGATACCATGTACAGGGTATCGAATCCAACCTCTAAGGCGACACGGGCCGAAAAGCCATCGTACACTCCGGGACAAACAACAAGGTGATTGGGCTTGTCAAGCAGGCGCCGGAGCTTAGTCGAAGCGGGTACCATTTCCCGCGGGTGGTCAGCCTGGTGTAGAAGACCTTTTTTAGCCTGATATAATAGATTCCCAATCTGAGAACTTACAGTTGTTGCGCCAGGTAACAAATTATCCGCCATTGGGGAATCCTTTACTGGAGTAGACTACGCTCCACCTCCACCTTATATAAAGTCTGTCTACGTCACCTTACCCAGACGAACATGGCCGAGCAGTACCTGAGCTCGTACGAATGTCGAAAAGCGTGCGCTGTCCAATGAATATGTATATATGTAAATTTTGGGATATTCACCCCGAAGGTGGGGTTTAAAAATGGCGAGTTCCGACCCGCCATACCACTGCGCCAAACACCCCCAAGGGCAAAAGCTCTAGGTTGGATCTGCGGGGCTTCTGCCCGAAGATCCTCTATTATCTAGACCCTATAGCTGGCCTTACAAGGTACTCCGTTCTATTCCACCGGCTCTTAGTGCTTCTAAAAGGTGACCGTCACCAAAGAGTTTCCATGATAGACGATTGCCTACAGAAAGAGCTTGATCACGTGATACATTATTAAAACATTTGCCACTACTGATGTAATTCCGCTCCATTCGATTTCGTTTAAGAGATCCCGATCATAATATCACACCCCCTCAACGAAACACAATCGTTATATTAAAAGCAGCCCTCTCACTGAGATGGAGACACATAAGAGACCAGAGCGTCAATCGTGCATATCAAGCGATCGCCTGCTGATTTGCCATCTCAAAATATTCCTCGAGCAATCCAATCTACGAGGATACCAATTTTAGATCTAAAAAGGTCTTACCAAATCATCAACAAACACTTCAAAGGATATATTGCCTATATAGAGGTACTAAAAACAACCCAAACTCTTCTGTGGTTCAATCGCTCTATAACCCATAGATCACGTTCCATTCTAACATACATAAGTATTAATTTCCACACACCCAATCATATATCATTACATTATATATATCCCCCCAACCCCTCACCTCCTCCCAATC
>NAPT01000401.1:0-26773 GCA_002927785.1 Cladonia uncialis
ACCTACCCCCATCCCTGGCACCCTACCCCCTTCCACGCAACACGAATCCCGCCGCTTCCGCGCCCCAAAAGGAAAACGCATCCACGTCCCCGTTCGCGTCGAACCCAAAGTCTTCTTCGCAGCCGAACGCACTTTTCTCTCCTGGCTCGAATTCTCCATAATCCTCGGCTCCATCGCCGCCACGCTTTTAAATTTCGGAGATGCGCTGTCGCTAGCGAGCGCATGGGGTTTTACGATCGTGGCATGTGCGAGTCTGATTTATTGTTTGGTGCTGTATTTGTGGAGGGTGAGAATGATTAGGGGCAGGAGAGCGGTTAGATACCATGATAAGTGGGGTCCTAGTTTGTTGTGTTTGGGCTTGGTGGTTGCGGTGGCGATTAGTTTTGGTGTTAGAGTTGGGATGGGCGGAGGGGGTGGAGGGTTGAGGGGGAATTAAGTGCTGTGGAGTGAGGGTGAGGAGGTTTTTGTTAAGGAGGGCTTTTGGAGGCTGTGAGGACGGATGGCCATTGTGACGAATGCCCCTTCCCGGGTGGCAAGTTGGCTTTGAATGCTCGATTTGAGCCTCAGCCAGCTTCGTTGATACTAGCGGCGACCAGCTTTTGGAGGATAGCTTGGAATATATTCCAATGCGTGTAAAATGCGGACGGAGTTTGCATGCATAGTAAGGCACGGAAGCCAAATATTAGTCAAGGGCAAATTGGACATGTTCAAATGCTAAAGGGTATCTATGCTACTAACTTCCCACGCAATATCTTCCCTACCATTTCTGAACATCCGTCAAAACACCACCTCTCCCAGCCCCCTGCCCCTAACAGCCTCCTGCACTCCCCTCCTCACCCTCTCCACTGCCGTCCCCCAAATCCCACTTTCACCACTCTCCAACACCTCATCAACAACCCACGCTAACCACCTAACAATCGCAACCGCCTTCGCCATATCTCTCTCCTCTTTCACCACCTTCTCCAAATACCCCACCAATGCATCCACATCCTCCCCATACGGACCTTCCTCCCTAAATTCTTCAACCCATGCACTAACCGCCTCTCTCAATTCTGGCAACGTACTAAACTTCTTTGCCGTGAATGTCGGTTTGGGGGGTTGGGCTGGGAGAGTAAGTGTGCGTTGGCCGGGTGGAGCTTGGTTATGGGCGGGAGGGGGCCGTTTGCGTTTAGAGGAAGTGAAGTCGATGCCGCCTTTCTTCTGTAGGCGATCGCGGCGGGCTTGAGCAAGGAGTTCGCGGCGGATGTCGGGGGGAAGGGCGGCGAGGAAGTCGTCTGGGATGTCGGCGGAGGTATCTTCAGCGCCGAGCTTCGAAGAAGAGGGGGATGGGCGGGAATTGGATACGAAGTTTGATTGGGTTAGGGTAGAGAAAGCGGAGGCAGAGTGTTTGTTGCGGGAGAAGAGGCCGGTACGCTTTTTGGTGGGAGTGGTGAGTTTCTTGGGGAGTTTGGTGGTGCGAGCTTTGCGTGGTGATTGGGGAAGAATGGCTTGAGCTGCTTGGGCGGATGGTTTGTGGGGAGATTTACGATAGAAGGCTAGGATTTCGGCGCGGACGTCGTCTGGAAGGGCGCCGAGTATTTCGGGATCAAGTTGGGAATGCGACGGGATGACCTCTCGTGGGAGAGAGGGCGTACTAGAGCGAGATCTGGCGGCTGACGTCTGTTCACGAGTCTCCTCTAGCTTGTTGTTGCTCTGCTTGGGTAGCAGTTTAGACCTAATGTCGGAGGGAAGTTCAGCAAGAACCTCAGGATCTACCTGCGTAGGCATGACGAATTGCGTTCCAAGCGTATTGAGGGGTTTACGTGGTTTCCCACTTGGCGACACATCCTTCGAGAAGGCAGCTGCAGGGTGAGGCCCTGGAGGTACTTTGGGCTTCTGTGGACTATCGATATCATCGACTCCGGTATCGTTTCGAGGTAATGTGGGCTTGGGCGGCGGCGCAGGAGAGGTTTTGAATTGCAAACGCTTCTGGCTGCTATCCTGGGGACTTTCAACTGTACCTTTGAGAGGCTCAAGTCTTTGCATCTGGACACCGAGTCCTCTCAGCTCACCTGGGGAGAAGCCAAACCCACGCAAGATTGAAATGGCTTCTCGGCTAATGATATCCTTATCGTTGGTTGGGACGCCCAAGATGAGGCTCTTGTTAAAGGTGTCGCACTTGCCATGTCCCAGATGCTTGGGAGGGTCCAGTGGCGCATCAGCGGCACGTCTCATGATTTTCATCGTAAGCTGCCTACCCTTCACCTGCTCGTTCACCAAACGTTTGTGCAACTCTTCGCATAGACTTTGGACAAACTCCTCGGCTTGCTCTTGCGTCACAAATCGTATTCCCCAATTGACCTCTGCAGAAACGGACTTGCGAACGACTTGCTCTCCAACTTCCACGCGGTCGATGCCGCGTGAATAGTCCCATATCTTTTCTCCGGTCTTTGGCCCTAATGTCGTAATCATTCTCTCTTTAGAAAGTTCGCGTACATCCCTGACATATCTGCCACCAATTTCTTCCAACTTGCCGCCTATACTGTAAGCAACGCCCGGAAGCTCTTGGAGTGTCAAGCCTCCCAAAAAATCCAAAACTTCCTCCGGCTTTAGGTGATATTGCCCAGCGGGTTTCGCCTTCCGTAAAGCCACTTTCGCCAGTAGGATATTACCTCCTATCCCAACGGACACAGCGCAGCCAGTTTTCCATTTTATAGTCTCTCGTAAACTGGTCGCGATCTCGTCTGCTTTGGCTTGTTCGCGCCAGATACTTCCTTCTTGAATGCCTCTACCATCATGGCCACCCGCAGCAATACACTGAGCACTAATATCAAGCAAAGCTTCGTCCACACTTACACTTTGCACAATCCCACCTGTGTCCATGATAGCATCGTAAAAATTCCGGCTAGCATCTTCATACGCCTTGAAATCGTACGGCAGGACTTTGAGTTCTGGACACATCTTCTGAGCGTGTTTCATCCACATTCCGTTTTTGATGCCAAATTTGCGAGCTGGGTAATTACAACTTGCTATCTCGGAGCCTGAGCCCCGTCCGTGGGCGACGACAACTGGCTTGTCAACATATTGGGGAAATTTCAGCAAAGAAACCGCAGCGAAAAAGCTGTCGAAATCTACATGAAGGATGTAACGCCTTGACCCAGGAGCGCGCTTTTCTTTGGTTTTCTGAGACAGCGTCTTTTCTGCCGCCAGTCTCTGGAGTTGTGACTTCAAGTCCGCTTTCCACGCGGATAAGTGATGTAGTCGTGACTCTTCGTAGTATTGTTTCAGGAATTTGGGGTTTACCACAGTAGACTTCCATACTCTGGGGTCAGCTAAGAGCTGAGCATTGTGTTCTTCCGCGGTGGGCTTGGTTGGACTAGTCGCATCGGTAATATCGAGTCCTTGGGTAGTAAGCTCTGAATGTCGTGCAACAACATTAGACTGTTCCAAAGGAGTCTCAACCGTCGGCAAAAACTGCTGGGGTTCAGCCTCGTTTGCAGGTCCAAGCTCCGCTGGGTTGTCTCCTCCTAAAGCATAGCCGTTAAAGGGCATAGTCTCTTCCATGGATGGTATGTCTCCAATACCATCCGCACGAAACCTATCAACGTCATTGTCGCTATTTCCTTCTACTGGCGCGTTTTTTTCGACCGGTATTGGCTGACTGAGCGTAGCAAAGGCCCGTGCATTGAGACCTCTAAGGCTGGCTTTCGTTTCTTGCTCGTGAAAACTGTCCGTTTGGGACTCTGACAGTGGATCATCGATAGCCGGCAAGCCATCCATATCAAGGTCTTCGTCCACTATTCTACCCGTAGGAGAACCCGATAACAAATCACCATGCGCATCGGACCCGGCTTGACGATTTTCGGTTTCGGAGGTCGCTCCCAGAGGCTCGGTATCGCCACTACTCACAGGTGATATCTCGGTGCTTGAGGACAGAGGGTTCCGGTGGCGTGAGTTGAGCTTGTCGGCAACATCTTTGACTTGCGCCGTGTACCAGCTAGTATCTGTCTGATCTCTATAACCAAGAGGCAGACTGTTAACCTGACTTATCACACTTCCGTTTTCGAAGCCCAACACTCGCTGCCCAATTCCCTCGTCAACGACTCTATATGCATCCCATGGTAATAGCCTGCCAACTTCGATACTGTCTACAACCCATGCTGGCTTGACGATGCGGTACTTGGAGAATTCAACCTTCTTCTTCGGCGTGAGATTGCTTGCAATGATGTGGGTAACTGTGGTCTTGCCATCTAGGTACTGCATGAATCCTCCACCATAAGTGACTATCAGCTTGTGTAGGTCGTTAAGCGATGGCTGCGTATATCCGTTGACATGGGCGACCACGCCTCTGAAAATAGAAGGGTTGTTTGCGGACGAGGCCCTCGTTTCAGCATCGAGGTTTTGGAGCTTTATTTTCTTTCTTCGAAAGTAATCATTGAAACCGCCAAACTTGGACGGTTCATATTCCTCTCCTCCTTCATCCTCGAACTTGTGCTTCTCGATTTTTTTGCGCACAGCAGAGGAATTTGCCTCGAGTCTTGAGCCCATGGCTTTCTATATTTGCCTTACTGAGGTCTCTGCCGGCACAGAGATTCCCTCTTGGGTGGACGAGTATAGTGAGGTACCATTCCTATAACCTGGACAGCGAGGTAGGACCTAGGGGAAGCAAGTATTGTGGAGTAAGTTGGACTTCAATGTTTGGTAGTCGGTGCCGTCACAAAAGTGAAGACACGCTAGTTGAACGCTAAGATACCTAGATACACGGCCCCGATAACAGAAAGTTTCCATTCGAACTTTTCGAATTCCACTAACAGCACCACTCTCTAGGCACAACATAGCCTGGTCACTTCAGTGCATAAGCGAATACAGACAGGCTCGTGGTAATCCTGGTTATAGCAGAAGATCAAGCTTATTGTTCTCCTTCGAGATTTCAATCGGCGTTGCTCCTACCAAGCTCACCGAACTACTATGTCAAGCATGTTGCCCGTTGCAGTATACGGACTGAAGGTCCCTGCTGGCGATGTTATGATCCCAGCAATTGCCGATTTCCCGGCGACAGTAAGTTTATAGCTTATCTCGGTCCAACTAATCGGGCAACGACTTATAAACATCCCAGTTCCGTATTACCATGGCTGCAATTGATCCAAGCGCGACCCCCGAACACACCGGTACTGTCAACGGCGACGCCCCTGCTCGAGCGACTCTGAAAGTTGTCTATGATCCAGCTGGACCCGAGGAAGACGACTCGGAGGATTCAGACGAAGAGAATGGGTATCTCCGTAAATTGTTGGCGAGTGCCGATGGTGATTCGGAAGATGAAGATGACGACGACGACGACGAGTCTTCGAGCGATGATGAGGAGGAGAACGGCGGGCCCAGCGATCCATCAAAGACTAAGAAAGCACGCAAGGAAGCCGCCGTGCAGGAGATGATGAAGGCTTTGGCGGAGCAAAACGACAGCGATGATGAAATGGACGTAGATGGTTTGCCAGGTGCCAATGGCATCTCGAAAAAGGTAGACAAGGGCAAGGGCAAGGCTACAGATGAGGATCTGGAAGATGATGCCAGTGAAATTGATAGCGAAGATGTGGATGGCCTGGAAGAGCTTGTCCTTTGCACTCTAGATCCAGAGAAGGTAAAGCCACCCTAGTATATTGGATGTGTACTCCCAATTAATCGCTTACGGAACTACTTTAGAACTACCAGCAACCGCTTGACATTACAATCCCTGAAGATCAGCGTGCCTACTTCAAGGTTTCCGGTACTCATGCAATCTATCTTACTGGCAACTACGTTATACCAGCAGACAACGGTCACAATCATCCGCAGGGCCTCTACGATAGCGAGGATGATGATGATGACTACGATATGTCTCCAGACGAGGACGAACTTGAGGATGATGAGGAGAGCGACGAGCTAGACGATCTTGAAGACCCTCGCATCACTGAAGTTGGATCTGAAGAAGAAGTAGACGAAGAAGAGGCCCCAAAGCTTGTCAAGAAAGCCGAGCAGGTTCAGAAAGGCAAGAACAAGCGGGTGCACGAAGAGTCACCCGAGAATGAGGCACCTGCAAGCCTAGACGAAATAATGGCGAAATCACTCAAGACAGCAGAGCCAACAAGTAATGGAGCTACTAATGGCGAGCCGAAGCTTAGTAAGAAGC
The DNA here is from genome assembly GCA_002927785.1 of Cladonia uncialis. Taxonomy (NCBI): domain Eukaryota; kingdom Fungi; phylum Ascomycota; class Lecanoromycetes; order Lecanorales; family Cladoniaceae; genus Cladonia; species Cladonia uncialis. The sequence goes on from NAPT01000401.1 coordinate 6,143, forward strand.
AGCTCAAAAAGCTGAAAAACAATGCTGGTAAGGCGGTTGAGGCAGCCGCTGAGAACAAAAATGTGATCAAGGAGGATAGTGTTGCCGGAGCTAAGGACAGCCCTGCTAAGGGAGATAAGAAGGTTCAATTCGCTAAGAACTTGGAGCAAGGTCCCGCCAAATCTGATACAGACAAGAACAAGGCCGAAGTCAACAAGGATGAAGGCAAGCCTAAACCTAGCTTAGGCCTGAAAACTGTGCAAGGCGTTAAAATCGACGACCGAAAGCTCGGTTCAGGGCGTGCTGCAAAGAAGGGCGATAAAGTTGGCATGAGGTACATCGGAAAGCTCACCAAAGACGGCAAAGTCTTCGATGGTAAGCGAGTCTAAGCCTTGTTTTTGATTATTTGATGACTAACGATTGGATTAGCCAACAAGAAGGGCAAGCCATTTACCTTCACCGTTGGAGACGGTTCTGTCATTAAGGGATGGGATATTGGTGTCCCAGGCATGCAAGTTGGGGGCGAGCGTCGAATAATAATTCCAGCAGATCTTGCCTACGGCAAGAAAGGAACCGCTGGCATACCTGGAAATTCTGAGCTAACCTTCGACCTGAAACTGATCACTCTCAGCTAGGAACCAACTCCCGACTTCACTCGCTCTCCTGCTGAATGAGCTGGATGTACAAATTTTGTACATGTTGCTCTTCTTCGGCCTCCACTTTCTGTCTCCATTTCCATATTTAGAGCAGTGTGCATTACAGCGATGATATCCGACTTGCATTTGTGCATGGCATGGCATAGCAGGGATGACGTTGTCACCGATCAGGAAAAGTCTTTTGTTTCTAATTCCTGAAGTGTTAGAATAGTCTGTTTAAATAGGCTACGAAACACTAGATAATTGAATACTTCATTCTTTCAAGGTTTTCAAGCTCTTAGGACACGGTAGCATCCGAGATCGAAAAAGCGTAGTTTGCTTTCTAGGCGACCGTAATAAATTGATTTTCGCGACGCGTTAGACGCGTCTTTCTTACTTATGGCCCTCAAAGTCCGCAACTCACAGAAAAACACCCTCTAACATTAGCAAAAATGTCTTCACCTGCTCCTCGTCGGTCGCAGCAGGCCCAATCGCAAGGTACACCGCGAGCAGCACGCCAGAATGTTGCATCCTCATCCCCTCTGTTTTTTCGTTCATCACCAGCGGCTGCCCCGACTGGCAACGCCAACATGAATATCAGCTCTCCGCTGAAGCAGCCATCGATTGTAGACAGTACCCCTAGAGCACCACCAGGTGGTATGGGAATTCACGCGTATCTCTTTCATATGGCTAACGATGGCAGACTCATCGCCGATTCGATATGCCTCTTCTTCAAGCCCTACACGTGCATTGAACGCTGCCCAAGAACCCAATGTACCGACAAGCAGCAGTGGACTATTTGTGCGATCATCAAGAGCATCTGCGCCAGGGTCTTCTAGTCTCAACAACTCTAGACGTGGAGATATCCACTCAGATATCTTCGGCTCTGGTTCTACATCTGGCCGTCGACGTCGGCTTTTTGTTGATGAGAACGGCGTTCCAATCCAAAATGACCCCTCAGACCCCGCTACATTTTCGAACATTGACCCGAATACCTCCGAGGCTGATGCTATTGGAGGCTCGTCTACGAGAATTATCTGGGGCACGAACATCTCAATTCAGGACACTATGTCAACATTCAAGGAGTTCCTGCTCGGTTACCAAAAGAAATATCGTATGTGGGCCGACGGAGCTACAGAAGAGGAAACTTCGGAGCCCGGAAGTGGAGGCAACGAAAGAGAATATGTCAATATGTTGAACGATATGCGCCACTTGGGTGTCACTGGACTTAATCTTGACGTGCGGAACCTCAAAGCATTTCCCTCTACAGTCAAACTTTGGCATCAATTACAAGCCTATCCACACGAGATCATTCCCTTAATGGATCAAGCGATCAAGGACATAATTGTAGACCAAGCCGAAGAGGAAATGAAAAGGTTGCGGGCTGAGCAGCAGCTACAGCGGCAATCGAGGCCTGCTAGCTCAATGCCTCCAGTCCCAAGCTCGGAGACCAACGGACATGTGGATGCGCAACCCATGATACCGGACTTAGTGCAAGAAGTTGAGACTAAGATCTATAAAGTCAAACCATTCGGGCTTGATAAGTCCGTGAATATGAGAGAGCTGAACCCGAATGGTAATAACTAACCCCTAGTCATCCTAAGACACAATGTTGACGACTATTAGATATGGACAAGATGATCAGCATCAAAGGTCTTGTCATCCGTACTACTCCCGTAATACCAGATATGAAGACAGGTGAGGAATCGAACCGAGTGATTAATTAAAGCGCAGAGACTAATGACGATCATAGCCTTCTTCCGTTGCCAGGTCTGCAATCACGCCGTCAATGTATCGCTTGACAGAGGGAAAATTGCGGAGCCAACAAGATGCCCTCGCCAGGCGTGCGAGTCTCAAAATTCTATGCAGATTATTCATAATCGCTGCGAATTTGCGGACAAACAGGTCATTAAGCTTCAAGAGACGCCTGACAGTGTGCCAGACGGCCAGACACCGCATTCAGTCTCTCTTTGTGCCTACGAGGAGCTTGTTGACGTCTGCAAAGCTGGTGACCGCATTGAAGTCACTGGCATCTTCCGAAGTAATCCTGTCCGCATAAATCCAAGACAAAGGACCATAAAAGCATTGTTCAAGACTTATGTTGACGTCCTGCACATTCAAAAGGTCGATAAAAGACGGCTAGGTCAAGACGTCTCCACAATCGAACAAGAGCTTTCTGAGCAAGTCGCTGGCGACGTAGAAGAAACTCGAAAGATTAGCGAGGAAGAAGAGGCTAAGATCAAAGCTACCGCTGCTCGAGGCGACGTATATGAGCTTTTGTCCAGATCATTGGCACCGAGCGTGTACGAAATGGACGACGTAAAGAAGGGAATCCTACTGCAGTTGTTCGGCGGGACAAACAAAACTTTCGAGAAAGGCGGCAGTCCCAAGTATCGAGGCGACATCAATGTACTACTTTGTGGCGATCCCTCAACATCGAAGTCACAGCTCTTGATGTATGTCCACAAAATTGCACCCCGAGGTGTTTATACCAGTGGCAAAGGTTCTTCCGCTGTCGGTCTCACTGCCTACATCAGTCGTGATCCTGAGACCAGGCAGGTGGTTCTTGAATCTGGTGCTCTGGTACTTTCAGACGGGGGTGTCTGCTGTATTGATGAGTTCGACAAGATGTCAGACTCGACTCGTTCCGTACTCCACGAAGTCATGGAGCAGCAGACTGTCTCTATTGCAAAAGCTGGAATCATTACGACTCTCAATGCTCGTACAAGCATCCTAGCCTCTGCAAACCCTATTGGGAGCAAGTACAATGTCAATCTTCCAGTCCCACAGAACATCGACTTACCACCGACCTTACTCTCTCGTTTCGACCTCGTCTACCTTGTGCTCGATCAAGTCGATGAGCAGACCGATCGGCGCTTGGCCAGACATCTCGTAAGTATGTACCTTGAAGACAACCCGGAAAACGCCAGCAGCCAAGAAATCCTCGTAAGCACTCTTTGCTCCTTTCGTTTCACGAGGAAACTGACCACTTCTCCAGCCCGTAGAATTCCTAACGTCATACATTTCCTACGCCCGCACCTACATCCAACCTCGCATCACCCAACCCGCCGCCGAAGCCCTCGTAACCGCCTACGTCCAAATGCGCAAGCTGGGTGAAGACGTCCGCGCCGCCGAGCGTCGAATAACAGCCACCACACGTCAACTCGAATCCATGATCCGTCTCGCCGAAGCTCACGCCAAAATGCGCCTATCGTCTGAAGTCACCGCCAACGACGTCCATGAAGCCGTTCGCCTAATCAAGTCTGCCTTAAAGCAGGCTGCGACGGACGCGAGGACCGGGTTGATTGACATGGGATTGTTGACGGAAGGGACGAGTGCGAGTGAGAGGAGAAGGAAGGCGGATTTGAAGAAGGCGATTACGGATTTATTGGATGAGATGACCAGAGGGGGCGGAAGCGCGAGGTATGCTGATGTTTATAGGAGGATTGGGGAGCAGGGGAGTGCGCAGGTTGAGGGGACGGAGTTCGCGGAGGCGTTGAGGAGTCTGGAGCAGGAGGGCCAGGTTGTGGTAGGCGGGGAGGGGCCGAGGAGGAACATTAGGAGGATTACTGGTGTGGTTTGAATTTGCCGAATGGGTGTTTCCTGGGGTCCGGTGGGGTGATTGCGTGCCTGGCGGCCTTGCCTTTTGCTTGTACGTTTATGCGGTAGCATGTGAGGCACGGATGATCAACAGCATGTTCTAATATGAAAGATAGAATATAAGATGGAGTATCAATCGTGCATAAGGAGTTAGGAGCTTTTCATTCGCTGTTAGCTTCACAGTGTAATTGTTGCCATCAAGACACATCGTCACTTGCGCGTTATTCTCGGCCCACCAGCAGGCCCGAGATCACAAAGACTGCAGGGGCGAAGCAAGCAGAACCGGATACATACCTTCCAACGGTAATACGTAAGTCTCTATGTGCATAGTAATCAAGCTTTTGAAGCCAAAATTATTCGAGGAGGCCCGGACCACCCGCTATCTGGCATCCAAAACATATGGCAAAAGGTACAGGTTGGGAAGGGCCCAATTTTCGTCCGATATATGGAGGATAAGGCTTTCTAGTTGCCATCTCTATTGGAGAGAGCAGGGTTGTGATAGGGGAAATGAAGTTTGGGCAGTTATGACTACCCATTTCGAAAGTAAGAATTTAACAAGATAGGTAGGCTGCATACATCCCCCCTTAGACCCTTAATGACACAAATGCGGTCTTTTGCATGAGTGACACACGGCAACGTAGTCAGCATATGCACGCTGTAATCATATGATTGAAAATCAGACTAAGTATACGCGATGTTCTCATATAGGGGTCAAATATACTCTCATTTCATATGACTCCCATAGCATTGAGGAAAGTTTGAATCCAGTATATGTATTTACTGATAGAGTTCTGGTCATGTCAAATATCTTGTTTATCCTTAGGTAGCTTTCTTAGGGTGTGAATTGACAGCGGATGACTAAGATAGCGCGTCTATGACGCGCCAAGACATTTACCTCGTCACGTCACATCTTTAAAATGCTGTGCTGCAAAACCAATTCCCTTTACTAACTTACCGACCTCTTTACTATTCGTCAATCGTAACATCATCCAGCTTGATCATGGCCACACCTCTGAAGCGTAAAGCGGCCGACATTGCTACGTCCACGGCCAAGAAACCCAAAGCCAATGCTTCTATAACCTCTTTCTTCTCTTCGCCCTCGGGCCCTGCCAAATCCGTTAACACTATTGCCTCGCAAGCTTCCTCCACCGTCTCTTCCTCTCCGCCTACAGCTACTGAAGATGAGGCACCCATCACTACTAGCACTACGCCTGCTCCTGTATTCACCGTCGCCAGCACTGTTTCTTCAGCTTCAACACCTGCACCTAAATTTGACAAGGCAAAATGGGTCGAGAAGCTGACACCGGAGCAAAAGGACTTGTTGGCTTTGGAGATCCAGTCATTAGACGAGAGTTGGTTAGCACAATTGAAAGACGACGTGCTTAGCAAAGACTTCTTGGAACTAAAGCGCTTCCTCAAAAAGGAGCACGAAGCTGGAAAGAAGATATTTCCACCCGCGGCAGACGTGTATTCATGGTATGTTACACGATGATCATCTCGGCTCCTACTTCAGAGACTGAACATGTTTAGGTCCCGCCACACACCCCTTAACACCGTCAAAGTTGTAATCCTCGGCCAAGATCCCTACCACAACCCCAACCAAGCCCACGGTCTCTGCTTTTCAGTCCGCCCTCCCACACCCGCTCCACCCTCCCTCCAAAACATCTATAAGCTTCTCAAAAAGGAATACGACACCTTCTCTCCGCCAACCAATAGAGGAGGGTTGCTCACTCCATGGGCCGATAGGGGAGTGCTACTATTGAATACCTGCCTGACAGTTAGGGCACACGAAGCCAACAGCCATGCCAACCACGGCTGGGAGAAATTCACGCAGAGGGTCATTGACATTGTTGCTAAGAAGAGGACCAATGGCGTGGTGTTCTTGGCTTGGGGGACGCCTGCTGCTAACAGGGTGAAGAAGGTGGATAGAGTCAGGCACTGTGTTTTGCAGAGCGTGCATCCTAGTCCTTTGAGTGCTCAAAGGGGATTCGTGAGTCCTTCTTTCATATATTCCTCGACGAACAAGACTGATACTTGGCGTAGTTTGACTGTGGACACTTCAAGAAGACCAATGAGTGGTTGAAGCAGAGATATGGTGACGAGGGTGTGATCGATTGGAATTTGGATGTTCCGCCTGAGAAGGCAGGTGTTTAGGGGATGAGGTTGACTTCGGGTGTTGGAAAGGCCGAGGGGTCAAACAAAGCGCGTTCTGGGAGTATCTTACTCTAATCATATGAGCGGGTCAGCGAGCGGTCGGTGCCTTGATTATGTATTGGCGAAATCCTGCTGACGAGATGTGCTTTTCCTACAAAAGAATGGTGGAGAAGGATGTCATACTGGACAGGACCTTGTTGTCTTTACTCTAATTTCCTACAAAAGAATGGAGGAAAAGGATGTCATACTGGACAGGACCTTGTTGTCTTTACTCTTATTTCCTACAAAAGAATGGAGGAAAAGGATGTCATATTGGACAGGACCTTGTTGTCTTTACTCTGATTTCCTACAAAAGAATGGAGGAGAAGGATGTCATCGTGGACAGGACCTTGTCGATTATGTTCTCGATGTCTCAATAATGTGGTGGCACCGTTTTTCTTTCTTTTTAATGATACTAGATAGACATGAACGAAACCTCAAAGATCCCACACCGGTAGTATCTAGCACCGCCCAATATGCCGTCGAGTTAAAGGACACATAGAGAACCTAGCTTTCCTATCATTCAACTCATCGTCTGAATGATCTTTCAATCGTTCTTTCCACATGCCTTCCCAGACACATCCTCCAGAATAATATTCGGCTCATGAAAAGCCCCTAAGCGCCCAGCTACTCCCTTCCCAAGAAGCTACCCATTTCCGAACTAGGTACCGTCATATATTTGACGGCGAAGAGTGTATTGAGCATGTTGAAAAGGGCTTTGGGGGCTTGACATTTGATAATATCGAGTTTTTCTGGACCTATTTACACGGTCATTGACAGAGGCAAATGCTGACTGAGCTGCACCTAGCAATCCCCGCTTTCTTTGCTTATCCAACAGCTCTTGTGCATAGTTCAGATATCTTGGGTCCTGCCCGTTTGGTAGCCCTCGTATATATCTGACTAGTGTTGAAAAATCAAATTCCTGGTAAAATTTATCATTTCTATTACTGGATGGAGTCCAGCCTAAGAGTGAGGCACCAGATTTCCTCTGGCTTTCGCCGTTATGGTAGATTGTGAGCTGAATAGTGACTCCTCGGCAATAGATCTGTGCGTTAAGCTTCGTGAATTGCGTTTTATTGACTGCGAAACCGTCCTTACCCATTGTAAGAATAGTAATAGTCTCGCCGCGGTGAGAGCTAGAAAGTATGAAAGTCCACATATCTACAGTAGAAAACTGAGTGTGGATCCCAAAGGGTGGCCGAAACAGAGCTTTAGCGCCTGCTCCTGAGAGAAAGATCAGCTTTCTTATGCGTAACGGAACGAGGGTTCGCATACAGTTTAAAGCGTCGGTGTACATGACTTATAATCTGTTGCCTCACAATCCTGCTTCCAGCGGACTACTTTATCTCCTGGGTCACAGTGGATCGCCTTTCCAACCTCGTTGCAAGCGGCCTTTATCAGCCGGGTCACAGTGGAGGAAGTGTAGTCGGCGTCCTTTCCACACTCAAAGGCGACACGTTCACGCTTCGACGTATCTCGCATTCCTCTTGGCTGGCATGTTGCGCTTTTTAAACCAATTGTCATGGTTAGTCTGATGCTTCCAAGCCTAGACTCAGGACAAACACTTCATCGCTGAGGAAGAGCGCGATTTGCCACGCGGTTTGCCGCATCCGCCGCTTTCTTCAAGGTTCTCGCTCGAAGGTAACAAGTTTGGGCTCGGTGTGCGTCGAACGGAGTCCTTGCGCAGATATCACGCCACTCCCGATACAGCTCCGGAGCTTTGGTGCTAGCCCAGGTCATGAGCCATTCTTTTCTTCTCATGTGCCTTTCTTGTTCATAAGCTTGCAATTCCCGGTGCAACTGCAGTCGAAAGCGTGTGGAAAGCTCGTTGTCAATCGCGCTGAATTGAGCATCAATGAATGCTTGCATTTCGTCTCGGTTCCAGACGAGGCTTGGGGAAGCATTCTCAAACCAATCTGCTTCGATGGGTCCGGAAGGATATATGAAACCGGATGCTCTCAGTCGAGGAACGTCCCACATGCACCATCCCCACGGTGATCTCGCGTATTGGAGTCCATTAAGAACGTTGGGGTCGACGTTTATGGACCCTGCTCCTAGTGGGTTTCCTAGCCATACCGGATCGTGGCACAGATCAGGATCCCGTTGCGATACCCACAGATTGGCAACTAAGAGATGATCTTTAGGGTTTTCAGGATCATCATGCCAGTTATCGAGGTCCATCACCAGTCTTTGCAAGAGCGAGTTTTGATTCCTCAGATCGTCTGAAGTGCCTGCGATGCGATTGTACTGAAACGCATTGACTTTGTTCGTTAAGTGGAAGCGGGCAATTTTTATCTCCTCGATCTCCCAGGGCGACAATGTTTGAAGAAAATCCTTCAACAGTGGTGCTTGTGGCTCTGCACGATCGAAGAGCCAGCCTTCCATGGGTAGAGGCATGGGAATGTCATCATGGGTACTAATATACCTTCTTGCCCATCTCTCAAGGGCCTCGGCATTGTGCCTCACGTCTACAGAGCCTCCTGGATGAGCGAGCTCGTAGCAGAGTTGAAAACGCCAGAAAGCTCGATGCACACGGTAAGACTCTGTATCCGAGAGCGGGAAGGCTGTCATCTGATGGGCTAAAATCCGCATCCGCACAAATGACTCTACATATTCGTCGATACTTTCCGTAGTCCGCGCAATGTAGCGAAGCATTCCAATGGGATTGGCGAATTTCATCATTTCGAACGGTTGGTCCTTTCGGTCTAAATACCTGTCGAAGAAAGCTTTTGTCGGGCAAGGAGTTGCTGGGCATTGCTCCCGAATGGTCATGATTGCAGTGATGATTTTTTGAAGCTGTAGGGACAGCCCAGACGATCTAAGGACCCCGGTGAATATCCGTTGTTGGAAACCTTCCAAGATTGCAGCCACCCCAGGAACCGCATTTATGAAGTTGTTGAGTGCGGAGAAGTCAGGTATGCTCTCCATCACAAAGACATGGACTTCCGTGGGCAAATCACGGAGTGACGCTCGTGCGCGGGAATTAAATAGTTGAGCCATGCTGTCGGGTGAGTTCTCAACTGTGGTACTATCGTTAGTATGCATAATGCTGTGACTAACAGTGAACATACCTATAAAGCTGAGTTCCAGATACTAACAGTGAGTAAGTATATTTATGAAGCTCTGAATTCCAGATATCAGCGGATTGAAAGTAGGAACAATGTGAGGGTAGTTATGGAATTCATTTCAGTCCAACAAAGCTTACTCGAAGTTAAGAGTTCAGCGCGTCCCCATGTGAAAAATGCCTACTTGGCTTTTTCAGCCAGGTATGAGGAGCTGCCACTTTAGTCGAGCTGATCGTGATCAAGTGGGCCCTAACGCATCCAATCACGCTGTAATACCAATCAATGGGTAACGCTTGTGCGAATCAATGAGAACGCTAGCCACAGCCTTGCGAGGTTTATTGAGTTTGAGGTTTAAAGTGGACCTCTTAGGCCGCGCCGCCATGTGAAGTTCGAAGAGCCTTCAGGCACGAGTAAGTGGAATTGAGAGTGTCCCCTAGAACTGCGAAGTGGATCTTCGAAGATTGTTGGAGTAATATCCCTGGGACCTGGTGAAGAATGTCTTAACTACCAATCTCAACTTTCTCCCAGCGTAGAACTCGGTTCGAGCTTCTCAAACGGTGAGCACATGGTCATTAACAGTTTGCTAGTCATGCTTAAGCTTTTGAGATTGATAGGAAGTAGCAGGTGCTGAGTCTTCCGGGATCAGAATTGTCCAGACACTCTCCCAACGAACGTTCAAAGCGTACCGCGAGAAGCGCAAATTGTCTGGGTCTATAAGCACGTTACCGTAAAGATTTGTCCATATATATATTTATAAATGCATATTAATGTCATTCCATCATTTGAATGGAGCTGTAGAAAGTATTTTTTAGGCTTTGCTCTCCAAATTTTCCTCTCCTGCGAGGAGGGTTAATTGTGCTTAACGAAAGTGAATAGAGCTCATTCTGACTACTGTCAAATGCTCCGAAAGACTCTTTGTGTCCCGTGAAAACTGTGCGTGTTCACGAAATCTAAAAATGTAAGTTGCTGGTCGAAAAATCTTCTCTTCCAAGCTACTAGAGCCGAAAGTATCCAGCGTAGGATTTCACAGAACAAAATATAGCACAAGTGAAGACCAAATTCGAGTGACTTCCGTCTTGAAAGGGGAAGAAGCCTTGATTTGTACAATAAGTATTGAAGAGTGTCTCCACTGTTAGCTTAACGCCACGAGGCGAGCCCACTGGTGAATGATTCATGCCACACTTCATTTGGGCCTGGTTAAAATATAGAACACTTCACCCCTCTTTCCTTACCCAGCCTTCGATAGCCTCCCGACTTTCCCTAACCACCTCATCAGACCACCTCTTGGTAGCCTCTCCATGTATCTTAGCCTGCCTCCAACTCTCTTCAACTGCCCCGCGCACCCGCATATGATTGAGAGCAATGACTGGTACCTTCTCTTCATACGTCCACACCAGGTCTGCCACATTCCGCATAGTATATGGCAGCACGATCCACGCGGCTCCTAGGCCCACTGCGAAGGGCGTTGTTGCTCTCAGTAAGATATTTCGGTTCCTCGAAATGATTGACCCCGTCATTGCGGCAACAAGTACATAGAGAGCTCCGGGCATCACGCGCTCGTGGGTCTCTGGGGGAGGAGCTAGTGAAGCGATGGTTTGAGTGAATGCGCGTTCACTGTGTAGGACAGAGGACATGAAGGCATTGATGCGGTCCTCCGCGGCGACGGAGTGGGCATGGATGAAAAGTCGGACTTTGCGGATTTCGCCCGCCAGTCGATCTGTAGGTGTAGGTGAGGATGTGGAAAGTTCTTCGGTGGGTGTTGGTTTCGATTTGGACGATTGGCGGAGGACCGCGAGGTCTTCGTATATAGGTTTGCGGGCGAGCTATTAGGGTCAACATACACGGTGGCTCAGCACTGGATTCCGAAGCGTACATGTTCCTCTGGAGGTTGTTCGGCGTGTAGCGTCGACTGAGGAAGCAAGAGCACCCCTGCTGTGAGAGCACCAATTGCTAAAGGAGGTATTGGACGCTACTGAGTATCAATCATCGTCCCGGTACCAATTGATTGTATGCAACTTACCCGCCGCGCCAAATGTCTGAAAGCCATATTGCTGTTACGTAGAATGCAAAATTACACTCGCCGTCGAGCTTCATCCGGATATTTTTAGCGCTGAACTGAGATGGTATTGCTGACTAAGGCCGCCTTTGGCAGTGTAGCGCCTTGGAGCTTGAACCATAGACCTTTCATATGATTGTCTCGTCTGACCATCGACAAGTCTTGAGCAGAATCTATGTCATGACACAATCGCGACTAATGACAGGATAAATTTTTTCTTCAGTAGTGTTTTCCGTTGCCTGCCTCAATTGGTTTGAAGCAAAGTCGCCGCACCTTCATCCCAAGAGAGAAAATGTAGCGAGGCTCTTCTTAGCTGCTTTGAATAGGCCCCAGAGACTGTCATTACGTCCCAATCACACCATTGAATTGAATTTCTTCATAGCCTGCCAAAATCATGCGTGCTTCCGCGTCATATTGATAACCCATGCTGCATAATAACAAAACCGTCCACCGTAGCACTCCACCGTCAAAATTGACTTCATTCAACGCCTTGAAAAATTCAGTAACTCCCATTCTCAATCGATGCCATGTTGCTTTTTCAGCTTTTCCAAGTTCTCCTGTCTCTCAGCGAGATCTTCTTTCGTCTTCGCCATCTTCTCCGGCTGGTGATATAGCACTGCAACGAGTATCCTCCATCAGCATTTCTTCGCAGACATGCTTTTGTCGCTTGCTAGAGTATTCTCACGTACCGACTAAATAACGATTCTGAAAATTGAAGCCATTCAATTTGTCACACGCCTGCTTTGCATCCATGACATCCTCGTAGACAACGAATGCCGTGCCTTTGGTATTATTTGCCATGCCTTGCCTTATTTGTCTGCACTACATATTAGAGGTTTGCGCCAGGAGAAGTATAGTATTTGTGGAGGTCATCATAGCGTACCGTACAGGACCGAATTTGCCAAATAGGTCGAAGAGCTCTTCTGATGTGACATTGTAGCTGCATGCGCCACATTAGCTGCCTGCTCAGATCCCAGCGGCCGGAAGAATGGGTGGGGCGGTTCCGTGGAAGAACCTGCTGACCTGAGGTTCTTAACAAAGAGTGCCCTGGCGCAGCAATGCTGGTCAGCTCCATACTAATAATTGTGACCATGCTCAGTAGGAAGTGGCTTACCGATTCACTTCGGGAGCTAATTTGCCACCGCGACTCATAATTTTGAGGTTTTGATAGAATGTTTGTAGGCTCCTTCGGAGTATTCTGACGTGTGAGAAGGAAAAATGTGGACCAAGCACTGATTAGGCAAAGATAGATGGCGCACTGATAATCGTAACGCAGCCTTGAGATTAGATAAGGATGGGAAATCCCCCGACTTTCCACCCCGCGCTAAGGCGCGACTGGGGGAAGGTCACGCGAGCCCCAAGAAACCAACGAAACCGCTACAACCATTGTACCAACGCTATAAAGAACTGAACATAATGCGATTAAGTACGGAACTAGAAAAACAAGCCGTTGAGAGCCCAGGTATGAAATGTACAGCATTGCGAAGACCTTGATTCTTATTGTTGGTTTATAGTACTGTGACCTAAAACCTGTGATTGATCAATACTGCCGTGCCAACGCCATCGCTAAATCCAAAAAGCGATCCCTTGATATATACAAAATCTATCAATCATGAACGACTTCACCGCCTAGTGTCGTCCTCTTCGTCGATCAGACGAATAGTGCCGTCGCCGTTTTGGGGAGGCATATCTGAATCCTGCTGACCTTCCAGCTCTTTTGCCATCTCCATACCCTCTCTTTTTCCTCGTTCCACATCCACAAGCAGCATGAGCGGCAGTGGTATGAAGATCAAGACCGCCAGGAAGACGAAAGCTGGTCTAATCTCCCCATATCGATCAGTAATCGCGCCTACTATGGCCGGCCCAAACACGCTTGACCCTTTGTCAGTTATGGCATACAAAGCGTAGAATGCTGCCTCCGATCCTGGAGGAATGAGCTCTCCAAAAAGACTGCGGCAATACGAGGACAAGCCTCCCAGTACGAAGCCATATATGGCGCCAAGCGGATACATTTCCCAGGGCTGCTGCAGGCCAAGAAATCCAAGGCGTTGTATGGCAGGTATATAACCTAGAAGACCATAAACAGGAATAACTTCAAATAGACAGATACATGCGATGATGGTCTGAGAAGGACGGATGTTCAGCCACCGGGACAGCTTGCTCCAGCTAAAAGCCCCAACTACGCCAGTCAGAGTACCAATGAGACTGATCAATGCAAGAGCGGCGGGCTTCATTTGCAACTCAGTTTTGGCAAACAGTACTGCAGTGCCGCTGACCGTAGCAATACTGTCACTCAGAAGGAACCATGCAACCAGGAACAAGACAACGTCCTTGAGGTGGCGGGCTCGCATGATAGTCTTAAATAGAGACCGCCATGCATAGGCGATGTAGCCTGCCCAGCTTCGCGTTTGCTTACTCTTGTTCGTAAAGGGAAGAGGAGGACCTGGACGCGGCCGAAGCCACAGTGCCGCGGGAATAGTAAAAGCGAACCACCATAGACCAACGAAAAAGAGCACCACACGAAGGATCAGGGTCGAGGACGTGGTAAGACGACCAGCCAATAGAACAACCAGGATTCCTGAAGTCTGAACGATGACGGCCGCTATATATCCGATGCCTATGCCGTATGACGAGATCCTAGTCGATAATTGCAGTGCAGGAGAGGCGGATGCGTTGGTTGTTGATACTGGAAGCATCGGCCGAGACTCCGCAGATTGTAACAAGGCGTCTGTAGAGCTCTCAAGCTCTCGGTCGTCATCGTCTGTGGCTGTCTCATTGCTATCATGTTGCTCATGATCTCTCGAGTACCCATCGGATTTAGAGGCCGTTGCTTGAATAGATGGGTGGCGGCGAACAAGGACGGGGAGGAAGGAGTTGAGAAGTACAAAGGAAGCGCCAAAACAAGTATTGGCGATGATTGCGAGCAACGCACCGAACGCATAGATCTGTGGCACCACGGCGAGAAATAGCATTGTTGCAACGGAACCAGTAAAAGCAAATGAGAGGAGGAAACTCTTCCTGTATATTCCATGATCCGCAGCTCCACTCATGGAAATGATTATGAGAGCCTGTACGAGCACACTGATTGAGAATGTGTACATGGCGAAGCTTGCAGTGTTGATTTCGGCACCCAGAAAATTTATGATACACTGCGCTGACTCGGCTTCAATTGATAATGATCGTATAACATGGTTCGGTAGCGAGGAATTGGAATTTGGTGCTGCGGTTTGGAAAGACGCTGAACAGGGTTTAGTTCTATCGTGCAAGAGGACGCCTCGCTCGCGGGCCAGCTGTTCCAGGGTGATCGGAATGAAGGATCCAATCCCACAAATGACGAAGACCTAGCAACCCATGATTAGGGATAGGCAACATAGCATAGCAGATGAGGTGAAGTAATGTACCTCTGCAGCCCATCCGTAGCTATACCAGCCGGACAACTCTTTTTGGCTTGTTAAGCGCGTGTCCTCACCAGGGTACTGCGGCTCATCCAGAGCGGGCTCGAGATCTGCGGTGCGCTCCATACTCTGCTGGCTAGAGAGGGAACTTATGGAATGTTCATCATCGGCGAGGGAGGAAGGAGTGGGTGAGACGAGGGAGGACTTGGCGTGCTGTGGTGGCTCTGTTTGATAGTCGGGCGGCTGAGGCGGCTCATTGCGAGGAACCTGAAAATGAGCATGAAGCAAAGGGAGGGAAGATAGCAGGAATAGGCAGAGGCAGGAATGAAGAAGATGCCTGACGAACCATGATGACAGGTGGTAGAAATAGTAGAACGAGGTTTGATCAGCAGCTTGCGATCCCTCGCACGTTGTCGTGGCTGTAGGGGATGTAGGGGCTCTCTCTCCATCAATCGGGTTGATTCCCCGGGAAGCCTAGTACAAGTCGACGTTTCTCCTTTGCTCCTCCTCCATCATCCCACATCGTCTCCAATCGACAAGCTGCAGGGTGACGATCGAAGAGGGAAGGGACTGGAGCTACTCAAGGAGAGAAGATGATATGATACGTGAGAGGGGTCCCGCAAGGTCATATGGTTATCTAACCCCTAAGGTACTGCCGTAGGTCCTACCTAGTAGGTAGTGGTCTGTCACATTACGGAACTAATTCTAAGGCCCGAGGGTTTCCAGTCGGTGCCGCTTAAGGTAGTTATAGTTATAGATAACCAACAGCATTGGAGATGGTGACCATGCGTAAAGCCAGAATACCTGGATCGGAGCGGGGTTGGGCGTCTTATTGTCTTGTACCCGTTACAAGCCAACAGAAAGCCTTTATTCAGCCACTTTTAAGCCATGAAAACCTCACGCTCACGCCCTGTAAAGGATACAAGCAGTAGATGGGGCACCTCCCCTAAAGTATTGTAGACAATAAGGTCATGGTCATGGCCATGCGTTCACTGTTGGACCCCGTGTTTCTCATAGAACGGATGGTATCCTTGATGCAAACAGAATACTAAAGTCGTTTCCATTGAGCTTTCGTTTATTGTTCTGTTCCTGAGTCCTGACTCGTTGGCAGCGCATCCAACGCCCGCGCTAAACGTTTAAGGATACACCTAGAATACCTTACCGACTCAGACTGCCTCATTCCGCATCAGAGTGAAACAAACATCCACCAACCAACCTTCACCTCTGGCTCCTCGGGCTCCTCGAGAATCTTCGAAATCGATCATTCACATCAGCGCTCGCTCTGGAAACCATTACCAAAGTACTACATGCTGCGCAAAGGGCCCTGCTCCCCGAAGTGAGGCAACGGGCGATTCTTCGCTGGCGCGCTAAGCCCAAACCCTTCGTCACCCCACAACTCACCATCAATACACACTACCCATTGCTCCTGCCACCCCAGCTACTATCCGGCGCCGTCTAATTCGATGTTGTCGCATCGACACAGAACAGCCGCACTTGGTCGATAGCATACACTCGTTCCTTCGCAAATCTTGGGAGCCCATATCTCTCGTAGTATCGGACCTCGCATGGTGATTGGTAGGGCAAGATAGAGTCGATAAAGCGCGTGGGAAGGGAAAAGTTGGAGGGGAAGGGGAGTGCTGTGGATGGAGCCGTCGCTGAGGGCAAGGGCGACACAGACCGTAGTGTGTTTGGTGGGTCGCAAAACATGCCGGGCATTATACCAAGGTCGGACCCTCCCTCCAACAAAGCCAGTGGAGGGATCAGAACAACAGCTGGTGTTAAGAACGAGGCCATGACTGGTGGTAATATGGAAGGGATCAAGATGGAGGACTATGCGAACGGGAATACGCTAACAAATGGCGCTCACCTCTCCGTGAATGGGACCTACAACGGAATCCCTACAACCCCGCCAGAGATTCAGCATCAGACTTCAACCGCGATCGAAAATCTGATGGGCCAACTCCCTCCTGAGATACAGCATATTACGGCGGGCTACGTGCCCTTTTCTACCCTCATATCAAGGCTCGTTCAGGAGACCTTCAATGGCCTTACAGACACTATTAACGATATGGCGGACATACCTGTTTCCCAGCCAGGTCAGAACGGGACCCTCAACCACGTGAATAATCAACTCAATGGCAATGCCAACATGGACGGGAATGTCCAGAAAAAATTGCGCATACTTAATTTCGCCAATGACAAACGGGCACAATTCATCAAGATTTTAATACTTTCACGGTGGGCTCGACAAGCAGATGCAGTGAGCAAAGTCATAGATCTGAACGTCTGGGCGAATACACGTATCGGAGAATACAAAAATTGCGTATCGTGGATTGGGGAGCTCAAGAGGATGCTTATACCACTTAGAGATCCCAATCCGGATATAAGGACTGCTTTGGAAGTGCTTTCTCTGGGCAAGGCATCGTGGTTGCCCGATCTCGACTATCTACCTCATGAAAACCTTTCCCCTCACCAGCTCCTCAACGTCCTTCGCAAAATCAATACACTACTGTCCGTTCGTCTTAACATATATGAAGACATCCCACCAGTCTTTAGGGATTTTTCAATCGCTAATGGCCGAGCTACATTTCGAATACCCGAAGAATTTGAGGTCGATCTCTCAATAGCGCAAGAAGAGCCATCTTCACAGCTTTACTTTATAGACTTCCGGTTCATCTTCTCACCAACCCCAAGGGATCTACCAGCCGGGAGGCTGCGGAACGAAATAGAAGGTAGAGCCAACGATATCCTTGGACGCGAGGGTCTACAGGGTCTATTCGATTTCCTGCACAACCTTGTACTCACACACAAACTTGCCGTCTTAAAGAGTCAAGCTTTCGAAATGGCTAGAGGCTATTGGTCGGAAAATCTGCTTGTAGAAGCGGTGCATCGATCAGTGGTCGTCCAGTACTGGCTTAATAGACCGGGAGGGAAGAATTGGATCGAAATTGGCCTCAAGCGTGGTAAAGAAATCCGGATGGCGTCCTCTTTGGGCACTCAAAGGATCCCCAATATCGCTCTGCGATGGTTCCGCAACGGCAAGGAGGTTGACGATGTGAAAGTGGACCTCAAGTTGGGCGAGCTATCGCTTTCAAGCATCCTCAAGCAAATCATTGCGTTGCACACGAATCACCACTTTCAGAATATGGCCGCCAAGCTGAGCGAGGCACCCTTATATTCAGGGGCTTATCTGAGGCTGAGGATTGATCCAGCAATAACAGAGCCAGTGGACTCATCTCTGCTTGTACAGCTCACGACTTCGAAGGCTATCAAAGTCGTACAGGAACCCGTGTCTGGCAGGTTTGCTGTTCTGCCAGCTTCGCGACTGAATAGTAGTGCAGAGATTGAGTTGAATCGACTAGTCTCACCTGCAATGGATGGGTCGTCCCGTCTTTCGCATCTACGTTCTTCAGCGACTCAAGAGGAAGTGAACACCAATGCTCGTTTAATGGGCTGGGAGCCGGTACGATATCTGAACCTGGGCCAAGAAATTGTTCAACGACTATTCTCAAAAGGGGTCCAAAGGCCACTGTTTTTCAAAAGACCATTGTGGAACTCTAGTTGGCTTCTAGCCTTCACTACAAGTCTCGAAGGAGACTTTTGGTGGGTTGTAGAGCTTGCAAACAACGAGGCAACCTCGCGGCAGGCGACCATAACTCCAACCGCTCGAAGATCATTAAAGGCAGCTTATAAGATAGTATTAGCCGGCCAAACCTCGCTGATCATGGAACCTTCGTCTTCAGCGATGGGCCAAGTCGAGCGGACTGCTGCCGGTATGATATCTCAGAATATTGATTCCCGTCGGCTTGGAGCTATCAACATTCTACACAAGATCCAACTGTGTGCGCCTAAAAGCGTGAAGAGTCAATCGCCAACCGCAACGATATTTATGCGCTTCCCTACTCATCGCGCTCCATCTGTCGTACGCTCGCCCGAAGATGTTACGATTCCATGGGCCCATGAGATTGTTAAGCTTGAGTACCGTGGCCTCGATCATTCTAACACCTCCGCAGTGCACGTCGCCCACGTCCGGATGTCGAAATCCATATCCAACATCAAAGACGTAATCTCTGCTATTCCCTCTATAGCCTTCCGATCTACGTCTGAGACGCTTACATTCTACATTGTCACCAAAGTAGGCGAGACTACAATTGACTACCTTCTCAGCCGCCTATCGGCCATCGGCCTCCTCCTCGACTTCGTCTCCATCATCAAATCCCACAAAATAAAATTCAACGCCGTCTCTCTCGCCCACATCAACTTCTCCTACTCCAGACATCCTCAGACGCTCAAAGCAACCGTCCATTTCGCCCTTAACGATCCTAAGCACATGTCTCTCACCCCACCAAATCCTCACCTCCGGATCATCGACCACCTAACCACCTTACTCCGTTCGCAAGACCTCTCAGCCGTGATAGGGACCATGCGCATGACCATTCCCATCCTAAAAGCCCTCTCTGCCATCGAAACCGGCGGCGTCGAAGTCCTCGTCCGCTCAGAACAATGGTACCAAATCCGCTACTCGGATCCATTCCCCAAAGTCAGCTATGACATCCGTCTTCGGTATCGGCGCGACGATCCAATGTGGTTTATTTCAGACGCTAGTCTCAAGAAACCAGAGCTTGGGGATGATGCGTTTGATGAGGGGTTGAAGGCTGTCATGAGGGGCAAGGGAGAGGATTGGTGGGGATGCAATGGGGGAATGATCGCACATTTACATGGGGTCGAGAACCTTGTCGCTATGTTGGATGAAGTATTCCGGTCCAACAAGCATACACCTGAGGATTCGAATACGCTGAAGCGGAAAGCTGAAGATGATGTCGTGGAGATTGATTGAGCGCTCACTCGAGCAGGCATACTACGGTACTAATACCTTGCATAGCGAGGAGCAACATGGGAACCCGGGGCGCACTGAATGTATCATATTCTTATCTTCCTCATTGTTATTTTTTTTTATCTCTCTTACTGCTTGCGTTTCGCAACGAACGTCCTGGGTGGGCTCTACGTCCTGGTTTATCTCGGAGCACCTTTTTCACTTGGTCGTTGGAGGGAAAGCGGCTGCTTTGCTTTGTTCCATATACCCTATGAGAGAGAGACGGCGTCTGGGCTGCTGGTCTGATATGGGTTGTTTTTAGCGCCTGGAACGGGTCGGGAGGCATTGCACATATTCGCTAAGGGATGGGGGGGCATAGAGTCGGTAGCTTGGATAGCGTGAACGAAATTCTAGAATTATGTGTTACATGTTAAGAAGGTGGTTTGTGTTGTGGATGCGTGAGTTCCATGGTGATTGTGATATGATACCGTTACTGCAAAGATGGAAGAAGGATGATGCACCTTGGGTTTTAGAGCATTGGGAGTGTATTGCTCTGGAAGAAGATCTTTCTTTCCCCATCGGAAGGCCGTTGGGCAATATTAACATTAAATGACAGCAATCGTGTCGTCGTTGATGACCATCATAGCACGCCTAACGCATATTAACATTAGATGACAACGCTTGGTCGTCGCTAATAACCATTATAGCACGCCTAACGCCTCTGTTCACGCTTACTTGCCTTTGTCAGTAACGGCTATGGGCTCCACATACCATCCCTCCGCTCATCCCTCCATCCTCCTCATACCCCAAATCAACCGCAAAAGTCTTGTCCTCAATCTCTCCAACATCCACTCTCGGCCTCCTCACCCTCCTCCCCAACTCCTCCCTCCACCTC
>NAPT01000402.1:0-26766 GCA_002927785.1 Cladonia uncialis
ATTAATATATTTATTTATAAAAATTTCTTTATTCTTAAACTATTTTTTATAGATAATAGTAATAATTTAATAAATTTATTAAAATTTATTTATTATAGAATAAAAAGTTAAAATTATATTTAAAATTTAAAATAATAATAATAAATAATTAATAATAAAAATAGTAAGAATATAAAAAAAAGAAGTAAAAAATTTAAAAATTTAAAAAAATAATATTTATTTATTTATTTTTTATTAATTTAATTTTAATTTATTTTTATTAATAATTAAATATAATTATATAGAAAATAAAGTAAATAAAATATATAATAATAAGATTTATATAAAGTATTAAAGTAATAATAATATTTATAAATATTAATAATTTATAATTAATAATAATAAGATATTGATAACGAGATACTAATAAATAATTATAGTAATAGTAATTATTTACGTGATAAGCTCGTCTAAAAATTAAAATAGAGAATTACTACTAAGAAAAACAGAGGACTGTCCGGATCCAGGTCGTGCAGACACTAAGAAGATAAGATTTTCGGTAAGATGCGCAAGCGATTTATCTTCGCTTAATGGAGACGAGTTGAAGATGCAAGAATGCCTTAGTGCAATATTAATGTGACCTAGTCTGCAAGAGGATCTAAAAGAGAGCCGGAAAGTGATCGGGCTTACAGACAAGTGATAAAGGGAGCTGAAAAACGATGCAATCCTTTACTTTCATTATCTCACACCCCCAGCAGGATTCCCCCAGCATCCCGCCAGTGAAATCTCTGTCGTCTTGTTGGAGTCTGCGGTCTCGGCGATGAGCCTATGTCTCACTATTCGTACCTTCCTGGCAGCGGTCGGGTCTCTGAGGCTGAGAATATGACCCACTAATAGACGACGTTGATATTGAGTCAGCAGAGCACTAACACTATATTATTCCGCTGATATTTTTGGTGCCAAGAATCAGGAAGCGGACTTGGCGAATAACATTGGAACACGAGACTCTGCGTGCTTACAATGCTTACGCGATCAATACGCCATTCGGTTCCCCTTTCCTCGCGCAAGCTCACCAGCAAGAATGCTACGACGGATGGCGGATAGGTTGAAATGCTTGGCGCGCTAAACCCCTCGCCCCCACGCGTTGAATATTGCAATGAACTTCTTCAGCAATGACAGCAGAGCGCCAGTGGAGGAGTGAAAGGTAGACAATTCGAAAGCGAGTGGAAGCAGAAAGAGGTCCAGGTATGGTGGTCTCATCCTATGATAAGTAAAATATAATGGATCTATGTGGCTTTATGATTAGCCAATTAAACAAGATCAGTTGCAGAAAATGCGGTGCTATTGCTTGTTCTGATATCTAGGCGAATCCGGTGAGAGAGCAATGGGGGATTTGGCGCGCTAAGGGAATTAAGCCGTCTTACATACGCCAATTGGCGAATCGGCCGATCATTTCGTTCGAGACCGCAATGCGAACCCCCGAGGGTCAGAAATTATTGGCAGAGACCGTGCATATGCTGGGGCTGCTGCATATTGGCAACACTTTTAGCACATGTAGGAGGCTGAAAAAGCTACTTGGACCCCTAACACAGGTTGGCTGGCCAATTCTTAAATCATGCCCGACTTTCCCTGGATTTTTGGTCTCTGTGCAAGCAACCACCTAAGCTTGCTATTCTTGCCAGTTTGCAACCCAATGGCTGGAATAGGCGAAGCCAGTGCCATCATCGCTGTCGCCCAAGCCGGTATTTGTCTGTCCATGGCAATAATTTCATACGTGAGCGACGCTAGAGACGCTCCCGGAAGCATCTCACGGCTCGGTAATGAGATCAAGAGCACAAGTGGACGGCTTGAAGAGATCGCAGAAATCATCAAAGATAACGCAAGTACGCGACTGTTGTTAGATACTGCAGTTGGAGACGCCACTAGGTGCTCATCCGACTGCGAGCTGATCCTCGCTCAGGTTAGCAATTTGCTTGTGAAAGGCGGGTGGGGAAGGGAGCCGACTGGGCTAAGCAAGGACGATATTGACACATCCGTCTTCGCGTATTTGAGGTGGCCATTCCTTAAGACGAGGCTGGATACTCCACGTGCTGAGCTACAGAGGATCAAAGCCGATTTGTGCCTGCTCTTTAATGTTGCGATGGCAAGAAAGTACGTGTTCGCTATACAACTAAGGCTGCATCTGCTGAATGCACCAGATCATCCAACCCTCTTGAAAATGCATATGCACAGAAGATACCTCTCCTCACCAAAAAAAAGGAAAAAGCCGCACGCAGATTAGAGGAAGCAAGACATAGAGCTCGAGAAAGCCATGATAATCATCATGCCACACGCATAAGGAGCCCACGCGCGTCCAGCAGGCGCATCATAGAGATAGAAGAGGAAGATCCCGAACTTTCTCAGCGTTTCCTGGAATTCGAGCTACAGAGTGCTAAGGAACAGGAGGATCGATCAATGCGCGAACGTGCTGCGCTTCTTCAAGCGGAGAAGGATAGGAAGGCCAAAGCAGAAGAGGATCAGCAGCGAGAGATTGCTCAGAACGCAATAGAAGACTACAGGCTAGAGCAAGAAAAGCTAAAAGCACAGACAACGGCTAGAGATAAGCAGCTGAGTGGTGAGCTATTGGCGCTCGGACTTGGTCGTAAGCAGATAAATTCTATACTCGCAATTCCTAGCTTCAATCTCGACAATGTTCGGAGCAATGTAATTGAAAGTCAGCGTACTTCACCTGCTGAGGTCGCGAGGAGCCCCAGGCCCCACAGAAAGAGACGGGGTGGTTTCCCAATCAAGTTTACCCCATGGTATGCCCACGAAACCTTTTACGTAAATACCGTCCTGACATTTAGAGACTGATTCACCATATCTAGGGGAGACAATCATAACTCTAAGTTGTCTGATAATGAAAGTAATCCTGTGGAGTCAAATCTGCAACGACATAGTTCTTGTCAATATAAGCGTGAAATAGATAGTCAAAAGTCTATCGAGTTGTGGCTCGTTGACATCTTCTCACGACAGCATACCGAACTAGCACTATCAGAACCATGGATAAGTCAGAAATTGAAAAAGATAGAGAAGTCTAACGATGTATGGCATCGTTTCGCTCAGTTACAGTCCACGTGGCGCGTTGTAATTCAAGAATTCTTGAAAGCCAGGAACGAAGCACAAAAGCCTGAACATGCCTGGAAAATCATACATATTGGACTTCCACGGAGAATGACAAAGTTGAGCATGTTTGGTCATCACCACGGAGGACAACTTGTTCGACTCATACTTTCTCGGAGCATGAGTGCCGTTCAAGCCGTCAATATAGTCTTCGTTCTCAAAAGCAGAAGCGATGAAATGCTACCATCAACGAACAGAAAAAGCACTTATCTGCCACGCCAACTAGTATCTACTTTTGCCATTAGAGGGTCTCGCTACGATTACAAGGATGCGTTCGAAGTGCCTGCTCACATCCCTGAACTCGAGGAAGTTACCGACAAAGCCTATGTAATGATACCGGAGGCGTTGACAGCCGAGCAAGTCGATGAGCTTGCTAGCCTCACATATTCCATGCAGATTGGTGAGTGTAAGCTCAGAACGTACCCATAAATTTTCTAATTGTTGATTTCCAAATAGTACCTCTGAAAGCAAAGCTTTCCTTCGTGTACAAAGTCATTGAAAAGCAAGCCCACGAGGACGGCTGGAAAGGAGTGTACGGTCATTCTAGTCCGGGCCCAGATCTTACGCCTGCGCAGGAGTTCCTTGAGAACCCTGAACGAGGACGCAGGGCAGATAGCAGACCCGGGAACCCTAGAGAACTTAGGTCTAAGATAGAGGGCAGCATCGACTATCTAGAACAGCAACGGTCCGATATCGGCGAATCTCCCATTCATGAAGATCTGGTGTGGCTTCAAGAGATTGATTCTAGGATAAGCGTACTCAAGAGACGTTTGGCAAAGCTTGATACCACAACCGCAAAGACTAAGGATACCGGATATGACGATGCTCCTGACGGTATGCCATCTCAGTCTTACTCCAAACCATATTCGGCTCTTGTGGCCCGTCCATCAGAAGAAGAAATATTGCATAGAGAAAATGGAGAGCGAGGTTCGAAAATTGGCTCAGAGGACGACCTTAATCTGCGTATTGTCAATAAAAGGAGTAGGCCCAGATCGGTTTCATCACATACCCTGCTGTCTCTTGGACCATCTCGCGAGAGGCTTAGCAACAACTATAGAAAGGGTAGCTTAGAACCTAAAGGCCCTGATAGATTGCCAAGAGGGCGAACGAGAAGAACATCTTGGGAGGACGACAAAACAATCCCAATCAGGGGAAAAACTCACAACATGACTATCAACGAGAACGATACCATAGAACATGACGAGAAAAGAGTAGTCTTCGAAGTTCAAGATCATCGCAAGCGCTATGGCAACAAAGCCGACAGCCGAGATAGAGACGACCGACTTATAAAATATCAGCCAAGAGAGGACCTTGGCAAAAGACTGGAAAAGCAAGGACATGAGTATGGCGGCCAGACACAGCTCTCAACTACGACAAGGCCGCACAAATATACGAAAGTGGATCGTAAGGAACTGGGCCCGGATACGCTGGATGCATATCAAGTGCCTTGGGAACGGATGAAAGTGAGTCCTATCCATCGCCTTGAAGGCTGTCTAGCTGATATAGTCCTCCTAGGGTGACTCGAAGTACATCATCATCAGAGGCTTGATACCGAAAGCTGATCAGCGTATACTGTTTGAGCATGAGAAGAAGCTTCAGGAGATGAGGCTGTCACTTAATGCAAAACAGAAGACAAGGGGCTACAAAGAAAAGAGTGACGTAGAGTGGCCGAAACGAGAAATTAGCTCCGAGAGAGAAAATACTTGGTCAAATGGTCGCGAATCGCGGGCGTTGGTCCTACGCAAGCCTCGTGGTCGCCATTCATCTCACGACCGCCCTTCTCGAAAACCGCATTATGACGACGGGATCAGGATAGGGGCGGCGCATGACAGACCACAGTCTCCATCACCTCCTCCGCTAAGCTCAAAATCGAAAACATCAACGTCCTACAAATTATTCAGCTCTTCTGATGGGTCTCGGGATAGACTTAGCAATCGTCCGTCAATGCCATTCCCAAGCTCCAGTGTTGCGTGGGAGAGTATAGGAGAAGCTTCGAGTTCCGTAGAATTAAGCGATGACGACGAAGAAGATGATGATTTCCATGAAACTACAAAAGATGATAGGACCGACCTTATTGCTAAAGCACTTTCACGCTACACTACGTTTGAAGCTGACGAAGACGTTATTGCTGGCGCAAAATCCTCTCTACCTACAGTAGACGCGGCTGAGTCATCTATGGTAAGGGAAAGCCGGTCCACTACTCCTCGATATCCCATGGCACTAAAGGACGCGGAACTGAGCTGGGAGAAGATGCAAATGAGGAAGAGCCAGGCGGAAGACGAGGGCAATATAGCGACATCATTTGACCTCCACTACCGTGAGAACCCCGCGATGCAGAGGCTCAAGGAATGGGAAGACGAAGCGAGCATGAGAGACGACGCAAAAGCCGAAAAGATCGAAAGTGTAGGTGGCGCTTACGGCTTGCAGGCTAGCCAAATGCCTCTTCACTCAGGATCAGCCGTACCTACCACAGCAGAGGATGGAGTCTCTGGAGATCAAGATTCTGTTGAGGAAGCACAGCAAGCATTGCCTCGATTAGCCATTCAGTGGCATGGCAGACATGATGATTCTGCTACTGAAGAACAAAAAGACTACACTGGCGAACAGAGGTTGGAAAAAGTGAAAGGTGCAGATGGAATTCGTGCCAACCATTTGGGAGATATATCAGTCCGACCCGCAAATTTAGCAGATTACACGGGGAGCCATACGAATCAGAACATTAGAACCGAGAAATCCCACGAAGACAACAGCCTTACCAAGTGCCTACCAAATAGAACACCGACTTCCATAATCCATAGTACGTGCAGCCCCGCACAATTGCCTTCACAATCAGAAAGCGAGAAGGAACCGGCGACGAGAGTGGGTACGCAGTTCCACGAAGTTGACTCTGAATGGTCACGAAAAGAGAAGGAGACTTTTGAGAGGCGCAATATCTCAAGAAGAGCTACTGTAGAGGATGAGAGTATTGAAGACGATTCAAAGTTAGAACTAGAATTATTCCAAGGCGATTAATTTCAGAGAAAAAAAAAGGTGTATTAGTACGGCTCAGTCTTTCTGTACTTACTTATCAAAACGGGAATAGCCCACTAACTTAGCAGCGGTAGATAGACGCAAAGATGCAATTGTTTACCCTTTCAATACTTCACACTTACACTAGAATTCAGCCAGCATCCCGCTGGGGCCTTATCCTCATTCTTGTTGCCGTCTGCGTTCTCAGTGACGGGATAATCTTTTCCTTTTCGCACCTTCCTGGCAGGTGTCCGAATCCAGATCGTCCTTCTAATGTCCTTTTAAGTATTAATACGCTGACCCAGCCTAAGTCTAAGTTCACGTCATTGGGATCTCGTTTCTACGAACTGCCGCTGCTTGACAGCTCGGGTTACTTCCGTCTTTGTTAAAGAGGCCGATACGGTCGTTGCTTCTATCTTTATTAGAGAGACGGCTGAAACTCTCCGCGCTGTGTTTAGCAAGGTTGGAGATGCTGGGTATGCAGCTGCTGATGAGCGCGATGGAGACTTCGAGAACGATAAGTTTAGTGGATGTGACGCTGTTCCCTGTAGTTTCCGTTAAACCGTGGAACTTCAATGTACCGAACTAAATAGGCTCATTCATGCTTACAGGTGATATCCCGTGTTAATTCTTCCACCTTCCCTGGCGATGCACACAAATCGTACGATGGAAAGAACTGGAACCCTGTTCTTAAGATTAGGCAGGATCATATTCTCCAATCGTTAACCTACAGGTATCCAGCCGTAAAAACTCCAACCAAGTAAACCCTGCGCCGTATACCGGTGTGCAAACTCCAGAGTATCGGTACTGGCAATAGCAGTAGGATAATGTCTGTCACAATATTCGAAATAGCGGTCGCCACAAAGTTGGTCTTCTGGTCAAGGCAGTGGCCCGGCACGCTAGGGTCCCATGCCTTTCGGACCGGATGGCAGGGGAGTATCGCTATGCTATTGACGCCAATCCACCAGGCGATGAGCGTCAACCCGACGACCCAAAAAATCGTGCGGTATATCCCCACAGTGCGAGAAATACGGACGTAGAATAGCAGAACCGACAGCTTGATGAGAAAGAGTGCGGAATTGTAGAAGATCTCGAGAATGAGGGGGGCGATCCAGAACTTTATTGATACGGTGTGCACATGAATTATATACTGCCCAAGGCCGAGATAGGTGTCGCAAATTGTCGAGACACAGACCACCAGGAAGCATGGCTGCAGCATCATATGTTAGCAGAATGCGGCCAAGTTATCTCGAGATTGGGATTTTGCCTACCAAAGCCGCCAGCGAGAGCCAATCATCCCACCACAGACCAGGCTCATTCCCAATGAGGCGGCTCCACACACGGAGTCCCACTGCAATAGTGGAGACAGAAATCATGACGGCAGCAACAGCCAATACATTGGAGCCTTGTCCATCAGTGATAGAGAACGCCATCTCGACGAATGTTCTAGACACGACGAAGGAGGAAAGAGGCAGGATGTCAAATGAAGGACGTGCCTTATGGCTTTAATCTAAGCGCGCCAAGCAGTCGACTCAGAGATCCTCAATATATGATCATTGGACTGTATCAAGGCGAATCAGAACCCACAAAGAACGCAAGTGTGCTGATCCTGACTGGAGCTGACAAAAAGATTGCGTTGGAGAATTCACAACTACTACAGCACCGCTCACGGGAGGAGCTGCGGGCCTTTTTGGCGCAGATAGTAGGTCTGACGGAGAGGCAACCTGGAAAGCCTGCAGCCAATGCCTAGTCAGCACCACCTACAAGGAAATACACAGGGGGGGATGCTCAAGAGAAGTCTCGAATACCACGCCACATTTGCACCGATAGCTGATGCGATGAAACCGATCTGACTACGAACAGTCCCCTATGTTTTCTATAGCAATCCTCTTTTCGCCGAGCTTACCGAGTACTCTATTAATATATATATTCTTATTATTATTATTACGTAATCTACTACTACTATCTTATTATCATTAATTATATAAAATTAATAAGAGTAATAAATTTCTATATAGAAAGATTTTTATTTAATATAATTCTATTATTAATTATATAGTTCCGCGCGAAGATTTATATAAATCTTAGTATAGTGATAATATTAATAAGCGTCAGCGATATGATATCAGCGAGGTACTTGTTAACAGTGGTAATGGTATACGCTATAGACTCGCCTAAAACTAATTCTCGAAACAGGGGACCGTCCGCAGCCAGGTTGTGGGTTGAAAGTCATCCATTAACGATCCCTTACAATTTCAAGGGTCCCGGCGAGCGCAAGAACGGTCCAAGCGAGACTGATATACCACACCGCATCGTACCTGCAGGAAAAGGGTCCAAGTGACGCCCAGACTCACCGCTGATCAATCTTCACGAGTGCGACTCAAAGCGAGGAGGCCCGGCGAGCGCGTGGGTCAGCGGTGAAAAGGAGCGGCGGCGCAGTCTGCAGAAATTCCAATAATGGCTCCTCATTACTTCCCAGCGTTTCATTGTGTGGACCTAAGCACTAATGCGCGCGCGCACGTGTGGTTGGTGACTACTACCTTAGTCCCGACATATTTTCCGGACCCTTAGCCCGGAAGATAGTCCGAAAATGGAGTATATTAGAAACAAGGGTCCCATCAACATGTACTACGTTGCGGGTACTGGCCCTTCTCCGTTGCACGAGCGTTGGCTGGAACCTTTTGGCTGCGCTAACACTTTAGATGCTTGCATCACGTTGGTGTGAGGCTTTACATTTAAAGTAGTTAGGTTCCAGTCAGTGGAGCATGGTCATGGCTTTTGACTTTTGCGCTCCGCTGCGATCTGTCTTCCAAAGTCGAGAGCTGTGCCTGCTGGAAAGAGAACAGGGAGGAGAGCAGGTGCGGAGGAGTGGAGCAAGTGGATCACCGAGGCAAGTTGAACCTCTGACAGACTAGTCTGCTGTGGTAGGTGGAAATTGCGGTAGCTTGAGAACCACCGGGTTGTAGTGATTCACCACTCCAGCAAGATTCATGTTCATTCTGGCTGAGGTGCGGCAACGAGCAGCACTTCAACCAACGAATGTGAATCGGCTTTACCTTGAAGCTTCACACTGGTCATAGATTCAGTCAATGTGAACTGTGGAACCGTGGAATCATAGGGGGCGAGCTATCTATTGGAGCTCAAGCCTAATTTATAAAATACCTCGTCATCAACTGGTATGACAGAGCGACCCGGCCCCGTTCACATTTGGTATCCCCCGTGCCAGTCAATGTCCGCCGCATTCTGGTACAGACACATGTGTGCATAAGCTCCCACCACGTGAGCCAGGTTAGCCACCCCCTCAATCCCCAAACAGCTCCTCGCCTGATCCCAGGTTTCGGCGTTCAAGGGTCCAGGAGTCGTCGCGAGACGTAATGTAAAACCCCACGCAGCTGTCTCCGCAGCATCTAGGCCCCCAGGTAGCTTGCCTGCGCTTGCGGCTGCGATTTGCTCAGGTGAGAGGCCGACGGATTGCGCGATGGCGGATTGCGCATGTAGCACGAACGGGGCCTTGCAAGTGGAAGCAGTGGCCAGGATGGCGAGCTCGCGGACATGTGGCGTGAGATGGGGGAGGTTGACAATGATGGGGATGAAAGAAAGCAATGGGCGGCAGATCGAAGGAGTGTAGCTTTGAGTTGTGATATCAGACTCGCGGTTAGGGCTCAGACGGTGGAAAGAATGCGAAACTAGACCTCGTTTGCTTACAGTAATGGTACGAAAGGCCCCCGCATCGTTCCATCAGAGTCGGTCCTGGTTAGACCTTCACCGCCAAAGACTGTTCCCTGCGACTCAAGTTGGTTTTGGGTTTGCTTCTGCTCTGGGGTCCGTTGCGACGGAGGGATTGGTGGGAATCGTGACATCTTAGAGATTGGCGTCAGCCCCTAGAGTCTTAGAGATGATTCAGAAGGGACTGTTTGGCTTAGATGCTCGAGT
Source organism: Cladonia uncialis (assembly GCA_002927785.1). Lineage (NCBI taxonomy): Eukaryota > Fungi > Ascomycota > Lecanoromycetes > Lecanorales > Cladoniaceae > Cladonia > Cladonia uncialis. Next base: position 10,084 of record NAPT01000402.1, read on the forward strand.
TGTGGACGTGAGTTTCGATTAGTCTATCTCAAATGTTGATGAGGGATGGAGAGCGAAGGGGCACGAATCAAGCGCCTTTAATGCATTATCATACGGAAGAACCTCGGCTCTTAATGGTATTTTAAAAAGGGCAAGAGAGGATTGGTTTGCATTGCCAGGCGATATCAGGCTGAAATGTCTTGGATCGCCTATAGCTTTCCCTGGTGCTGATGCGGTTTGCGAACTCCTTCAATCTCCACGACTAGCTTCCCAAACTGCATGCCCTTCCGTAGATCCTCGAACAGCCCATCAATAGCATCCAAGTTGTTCATGTCAGTGACAACACGGTCTACCACAGGCCGAATCTTCTTCTCGCTCACGAAACGGACCATCTCTCCAAACTCTTGCTGCGAGCCCATCGTGCTTCCCCTGAGCTCAATGTTTTTCATAACTGCCTGCATGGGCATCGCGGGCTGACTCAGGCTTGTCATTCCATAGCTCACCACTACACCTCCATTCTTCAAGAGCTTCCATGTGTTACCCAGTATATCGCCGCCCGCGCCATCAATAACTGCATCCAAAAAGGGGCGGTCCTTGGGCAGCATGTTGCGCAAGGTCAGGGGCCACTTGTCTTCATCTGTGTAGTCAACCCCGCCTTGCGCCCCGAGCTCTAGGGCGCGCTCAATTTTTGCCGTGGAGGAAGACGTCACAAAGACGTTGCACCCCATTGCCCTCGCAAAGAGGAGCACCATGATCGCCACGCCTCCACCAATGCCCGTGACGAGGATGTTGCGGCCCGGTGCCGCATTGCTGGACTTGGTGCGAAACGCTCGCCAAGCTGTTAGTCCTGCTAGCGGCAAGGCGGCAGCCTCAGCATTGGAGAGGTGGGGAGGTGCTAGCTGAACGTCCGCCGCAGGGACAGCAAGCATCTCTTGTAGCATGCCCAGCTTCGTTGCTGAGGTGCCGCCGATAACTGCATATGCTCCTTCGGGGCCCGCAGGGTCAGAGATCCAACCTGTACCTGGATTGATAATAACACGTTGGTCTGGTAAGAAGGAATGAGAAGCTGCTGCCCCTTTTGGGTGAGGAAGAACAAGAGCACAGCCGTCGGCGAGGATCGCGTTATCGAATGAGATGGAAGGATAGAGGCTTTGGCGTATGTATAGATCGCGGTGGTTGAGTGCAGCAGTGACTACTTTGAGAAGGACTTCGTTCGGTTTCGCTACAGGCTGGGGAACGTCTTTTAAATTGAGATGGTGGTAGTTCCCCGCACGCCGTAGTGTTATGGCCTTAGGCATTGTGACAGGATGAGAATGCGAGAACAAAGACAGATTATCTCAAGGGAAGACTTGGTGTTGCGGGTAGTCGGGAAGAGATAGGACTTAGCGACTCCTAGATATTTAGCGTGGTAAATCTAAGTAATGAATATATATTTCAATAGAAAATATCTTATTATTAATATTACTTTATAGTTCTAGATTAAACTTATATTATATTAAATTAAATTATAAATTATATTATATTTCTAATAATAATTTATATTATTTACTTTATATTATAATATTAATAAAATTAATAATAATATATTAAAATATTAAATCTAATATTTTACTTTAATTCTTTATTAAAATTTAATTATACTAGTAATATTAAAATTATTAATTATATTTAATATATATATATATTAGAAAGATACTTTTCTTTTTAATTTTTATACTATAATAATTTTATAGTTAGCTTATAAGGATGTCAGATGTCTTTTACTCTGGGTATCTTCCTAGGGCTGAACCTCTAAGACTACCTCTGTCACGGGTCCGGCCCCAGGCTAGGTACGGGGTCGCTCCCGCTGCGCTTCCTAAGCGAAGTCCGCAGACCTCGCCCCTACGGCGTCGGCCACTTGCCCCGGGCAGTGCGCCACCTAGGACTACCTTAGGCCCAGCCCAGCCCATAATAACCTGGGGAAGATTGCGAGCTTCATCTCTGTTTATTGGTAATGCCGCCGTATGGACCAGGAGTAAAAGGTGCTTCATATATAATTTGATCCAATATTCAAAGGTATCGGCATGTGACGACAGATTCTTGTCGTCTTTGACTGGACTCAATGGCCTCGCCCTCAGCTACAAGTTCGCTCCCAGATTGGATACAACTGTCTCCATCGGTGTTTCTGTTCAAGTCTGACTCGCAACCTACAGCAGCAGCGCCGTCTAGTTCTACGATCGCTCATGCGAATGATGCAACAGAACTCTCAACCTCTAGTGCAGCATCGATCCCGCCACCACTTGAGCTGTCATCTCCAAAGCTCGTTGTCCTCATGACATGGATGTCCGCCCAGCCCTCCCACATCAACAAATACATCCTCGGATACCATTCTCTCTACCCCACCACCAGGATCCTTATCGTTCGCAGCTCACCCCCGGACATCTTTCACCGCTCAAGAAACGCCCAACGCCGCCGTGTCGCCCCCGCCGTCTCCACAATAGTCGCGTCCTTTCCCCATACACTTCCCGCCACGGTCCAGGAAAACCCAGAATTCATCCTCCACATCTTCTCAAACGGCGGCTCCCACCAAGTACGTAACCTCCGCCTCGCCTACCGCGAAACCACCTCAGCCCCTTTTCCACCCCACGTCACAATCTTCGACTCCTGCCCCGGCCGCGCCACGTTTAAGCGATCTGTCCTCGCGCTATCATCCGCTTTGCCTTCCTCTCCCTCTTTACGCTTCCCGCTTCTAGGCTTGATCTATACTATTGTGAGTATCTATTGGCTCATCTTCATCCCCTTCCACATCCCCGATCCCATCGAGCGGGTGAGGCAGGCGTTGAACGATCCCGAGCTCATGGAGGGGGAGAAGAGGCGGTGCTATATGTACAGTAAGGTTGATCCGATGGTCGGATGGTCGGATGTAGAGGATCACGCACGTATGGCTGCGGAGGAGTGTGGGTTCGAAGTCAGGAAGGAGCAGTTTGTGGGGAGTGGGCATTGTGCACATGTTAGGGGGGCGGAACGGAGGTATTGGGAGGTTGTGGCAGGGTTGTACAAGGACAATAGAGGGAGATGATTGGGTTGTTCAGGCAGTCGAAGAAGGATTTAGTGCTTTAGTGCTCTGGTACGCTCAGCCTATCTCGTTACTCATTTCCTTAAATCCACCAATTTTTGCCCTCCGCCCGCTTCGGGTCCCTCATCACCTCCTTTATGCTGGAGCAAAACATGCTCAGAGTCCAACTCCTTGTCCATCGTCAATCCCTTGATCAGCAAACTGAGTAGGCCCGCAAATCCGGCAAGCGCAGTCAAGACCTCCCAAACCCCCCGGAAACCACCAACATACGCGTCCACATACTCCTCATGTTCGTTCCCTTCCCCAAGTCGGGGCAGATGTTTCAACACACCGACAAACTCCTCTGCACTCGCCGCCACGCCCTCTGGTAATCCCATGTCCCTAAGCTTCCGCTTCATGGTGTTCTGGAACACAGCCCCACCAACCGCAACGCCAATGCACATGCCAAACGTCCGGGCGAACGTATACATCGCCGCTGCATAAGCCACGTTCCGTGTTTCCGCGCACGCCTGCACGCTGAAGTTCAGGCTCATGAGAACGAACCCGTGGCCGAGTCCCACCACGATAAAAATTAGCACCCAGGCGTACGGTTTCGTGTTGCCGTCGAGGAAAATGAGTAAGCCTGTGCCTAGCAATGTAAGCGCCCAGCCGAGCCAGATAGCCCAGCGGTAGCGGCCTGTGCGGGTCATTAGCCGGCCTACGAGGACGGAGGTCGGGAGCATGGCGGCGGTGAGGGGTATAAGGGATAACCCGGTGACGGTTGGGGTGTAGGAGAGGATGGATTCGAGGTAGAAAGGGAGGTAGTAGAGTTCTGCGAACATCTGTTTGAAGGCACATGCATTAGCTTGTGCGGGCTACCAAAATGGGGCAAAGATAAGGGAATGGGTTGACGTACGAGTAAGCCCTGCAGCACTGCGCCCGTGTATGCGGCCCAGGCTGAGTAGCTGTTGAAGAGTTCAAGGCGGAGAAAAGGGCGGGAGGCTCCATACCGCTCCCAAATTAATGTCGCGGCGACGCCTGCGAGGCCGAGGATTATGGGGACGAGGGTTCGCCAGCTTGACCATGGGTATTGCACCCCACCCCAGGTTATGCCAACCAGAAAGCTGCAAGTGCTTGAAACAAAGAAGAACCCGCCGATCCAGTCAACGTAGTGGAGTCGCTCTTTGACGGGGGCTCTTTCTACATGAAGACGGATCACCGCAGGGACGGTCACGAAGCCGATCGCGCAGAAGGGAAAGTTGAGGTAGAAAATCCAGCGCCAGGTCGTGTGTTGGACGATCAGACCGCCTACGAGGGGACCCGTGACCGCGCCCACAGCCCATGATATTTGAATGATACCCAAATAAATGGGCCTCTGGCGAAGGGGGACGATGTCGGTCAAAATCACCATCCCCAAGGCCAGGATGCCACCGCCGCCGACGCCTTGAATGGAGCGGCCGGCCAGGAGCTCGGTGAAATCCTGTGAGCGACAGCAGAGAAGCGAGCCAACTGTGAAAAAGCCGAGAGAAATCAGGTAGAAGAGACGGCGGCCGAACAAGTCTGACAAGGAGACGATCAAGGGTTGGAGCACGGATTGCGTAAGGAGATAGGATGTTCCTATCCAGAAGGTGTCTACCGTGGTACCGTGAAGATCGCTCGCGATCAGCTGCAAGAGTATTACTAAATCAAACTATAAGAATCAGGAGTAAATGATAAGGTACTTACGGACAGCGCGGAAACGAGTATTGTTGCGTCTAGAGCGACCATTAAGGAGACTATCGCGAGGACGATGATGATCATCCATTCACCTCTGCCGGCTTTCCACTCGCGTGGGGGGTCTTTGGATTTCTCCTGTGCATTCTGACCTGCTGGTAGCCCGCTGACGTTGGCGAGAGGACGTAGGTCTATTTCAGTGGGTGCTGCGTCGAACAGTTGAAGTTCGTCCCTCGTACTGGACTTGGGGCCGGAGCCATGACTGTATAGGTTGGCTTCTTTATCATGACGTGCGGAGACTATTGGGGAATCCATCATAGAGCCAAATTCCTCTCTTCACGTTTTAGGGACGGGACCGCTGGATCAGTCTATTGGTGAGTTCATACGATGTAGCGAATTTTTGTGGCTGACTCACGCGTGAGGGAAGTTCGCACTGCCCCAAGCTGCGACCTTGACCTTGTAAAGTTCCCCAGTAAAGTCTCAGGGGACAGAGAATTGCCTGTATTTTGAGGAGACAATGCGATGTTATGATGGGATAAGTACCCCAGGTTGGATCGGAGTGGGTAATAGTAGTCGTAGAGATACTCTAACCCTAACCCTGACAATCTTACCTTATTTAGAAAATCAACAACCGTGCGCGTACGTAAGTAAACTATCTCTAAAAAGAATATGAAGCTTTTAATAATATAATAGTTTTTTATTATTACTATTAAAATAATAAAGAATTTTATAATTTTCAAAAATTTGATAACTTTAAAGATTATTCATATATATATACTCAATCTTTAATTTTTAAACAGGATAAGATAATTCAAATAAGAAAAATTCTGAAGTAACTTCTTTGAATTACAATTATTAACGGCGAGCTGATTTTAGATACCGGTATGAGGCTGTAAGATAGTATTGCTACGTACGCGCAAGGCACCCGTTGCATGATTCTTCTCAGCTACCGGTCATCCTATACTCCGAGGTTTCATGCAAGCTCGGGAATGCTGTCCTATTTCGCTTTTCGTTGCTGCATCGGAAGGCTTCGGAATGCACCCTCAACTCGCTCTTCAAGGGGGACTGCAGGATTTTTTGGTTCCACGCATGCGGCGTTGCATCTACAACATCCCGGAGGTTAAAAAGTCGAGCGTCTTTGCAGGCACCGACATAAGTTTCTTCTGATCTATGCAATGTGACGGAAAGCACCACTAATCCTACTACGTAAGAGAATGCATCATAAGTCATACATATAGGGATGAGAAATACTGAGGGTATGTTGCTATGTACGCCGTAAAACTTGTTTGTTTACCACAGTGGGACTTAGAGTTTTTCAAAATTCTCGCCCGCCTATATGCATGACTTATGATGCATTCTCTTACCTGCGAACGATGCTCACCTTTCTCACGCTAGTAAGCAACTATGCAACATTTGGGCAAAGAATTCTATTCGCTTATAATTGCCGCTGAGTCGTCACCGTCATCACCGCTGAAGACTGCATACGCACAGAGCAGACACAAGGCCCTTCCCACCCCAGAAGCATTGTATCGTGAGAACATCATTACTTTACACGGTGTCGCTGAATCATCATTACGTCTACTAACTTGGAAAATCCTGATAGGACGCCCTGGAACCCCTGTTGATATGAGTCCAGACAACAGTGGCATCGTCTTACTAGAAGACCCAGATATGAGGACTGGTGGGCATAGCTTCAGAGCTCTAAGTACTACTTCCAGTTTCAATACCACCAATGGTCATGGAAAGGACCATAGCTTCAACGGAGCTATCAATGATGGCTGCAAACGTACCACCCATGATCTGATTGACGCTCCGGGAGAGAGCGGCAGTAGTAGAGCTCCCCCACCGATTGCAATTGTCGGAATCGGAATGCGACTCCCTGGACGCATCAATGATGAGTGTGCTTTTTGGGAAATGCTCATCAACAAGAGAAGTGGCCGTGGTGTCGTTCCAGCGGATCGGTACAACGTTCACGCTTTCTACAGTGCCGACGGGGAGCCCGGGACGGTCAAGACGAAACATGGTTATTTCTCGATCATGTGAACTTGCAGCATCTAGATGCGTCATTCTTTTCTATGAACAAGACAGAGTTAGAGAAACTCGACCCTCAACAGCGACTGCTTCTAGAGGTGGTCTGGGAATGTATGGAAAATGGGGGCCAGGTTGGCTGGCGTGGCAAGAAAATTGGCTGCTATGTCGGTGTATTTGGGGAGGACTGGCTAGACATGGCTGCAAAAGATACCTAGCATCTAGGCATGTACCGTATCACTGGGTGTGGCGATTTCGCTATCTCAAACCGTGTGTCATATGAGTACGATTTAAGGGGTCCAAGGTACATAGTCCGAATTCCATGTCGCGAGACGGAAGCTGACCCTTCACAGCATGACAATTCGGACAGGGTGTTCTTCCTCCCTGATTGGCTTGCATGAAGCCTGTCAAGCCATTTATAGTGGAGAGTGCGACTCTGCTGTAATTGCGGGAACAAATCTGATCATCTCGCCAAGCATGACTATTGCTATGACAGAGCAGGGTGTGCTATCATCATCTGGGATGTGCAACACGTTCGATGCCAAAGCGGACGGATATGCACGAGGTGAAGCCATCAATGCCATTTATGTGAAGCCGCTGAGCGATGCTGTCCGAGATGGAGATCCAATTCGCGCTGTCATCCGGTCTACCGCTACCAATTGTGATGGCAAAACCCCTGGCATGGCTTGTCCAAGCTCTGAGAGCCATGAAGCGTTAATGCGGAGAGCATATCAGGTTGCAAACCTTTCAGATCTGTCGAAAACTGCCTACGTTGAGTGTCATGGAACGGGTACAGCGGTTGGTGATCCTTTGGAGACAGCAGCCGTTGCAAATGTGTTTGGCCAGAGTGGGCTTTTCATTGGATCGGTACTACTCTTCAGCAATCTGACACTGATTCCATCACGCTAACACTCGACAGGTGAAACCAAATGTTGGCCATTCCGAAGGCGCATCGGGAATTACCAGCTTGATCAAGACGGTCTTAGCATTGGAACATAAGACAATTCCCCCGAACATCAATTTCAATGAACCGAATCCAAAAAGTCCCTCTCTCTTTAATACCCTTCCAATCTATCACCTGACATATAAATACAGTCCCTTTCGAGAAAGCACGGCTTTGCGTGCCCATAGAAGCTACCGCATGGCCGGAGAACCGCGAGAGGGCCTCCGTGAACTCGTTTGGGATAGGAGGCGCCAATGCACATGTGAGTCTACAACGGGTACGCTCGCACATCTGTTAACGAAGCCAGGTCGTACTGGACTCGGCGGCTTCTTTTGGTATGGGGCTCTGTGATGTTCCAGTGACCACATCTTCGCCTAGTCATCATCAACTTCTTGTATTCTCTGCAAATCATCCCCATTCCCTCAAAAGAAGCGCAGAGAATTATCGGCGTTTTGTTGCATCCCAACCATGCTCGCTTAATGATCTGGCCTATACCCTTGGAACTCGGAGAGCGCATCTCTCATACCGCAGCTTTTGTGTAACAGATGGCAAAACGGATATGGAGATGTCGAGTCCTATCAAATATAAGCCGTCTCCGCAGATCGCCTTCGTGTTCACAGGGCAGGGCACACAGTGGGCGGGTATGGGAAAGTCATTGCTCGAGGACTTCCCTGACTTCCGAAACTCCATCAGGGTACTGGACACCGTGCTTGCGGGATTGCCAGTGCCACCTTCCTGGAGGATGGAAGGTCAGTCCCGTTTTCACCTACCGCAAATGAAAATAACACCTGACGTAAATTACAGACGAGCTAGCGAGAGATAAAGATATGAGTCGTGTTGATGAAGCAGAATTCTCGCAACCACTCTGTACAGCACTTCAAATTGGTGTTGTGAACCTGTTGAGATCGTGGGGAGCGAATCCCGCAGCTGTCGTTGGCCATTCGAGTGGTGAAATTGCAGCCGCATACGCGACGAAAGCACTCAGCGCCAAGGCGGCCATCATTCTCGCATACTATCGCGGACAAATAAGCAAGAAGCAATCTTGCTTAGGTAGGATGCTTGCTGTTGGGATGGGTCGCGAGTCTGTGACCCCATACTTAACCGAAGGCGTGGTTCTTGCGTGTGAGAACAGTCCGGACAGCGTCACCTTATCTGGAGACCAGGAGCAAGTAAAACAAGTTGCCGAACGCATTACAGACAATGAGCCCGGGATGTTCGTAAGGCATCTAAGAGTCGAAGTGGCGTACCATTCACGTAGGTTTTCCTCGACCTTGCTTGAATTCGTTTTCCAATTGACGAATTTGCAGACTACATGATGAGATCTGGTCCGGACTATCAAGCCCTTCTGGAAGGCTATATTTCGACCCAAAAAATGGATGTGCCCCTATTTTCGAGCGTCTCTGGTAAATCTATCACTGATCCCAAGCAACTGGGCTCTTTGTACTGGCGACAAAATCTCAAATTGCCAGTTCTCTTCTACTCGGCCACGCGATCAATGCTAGGCCAGCTGCCACCAGACAGTATTTTACTCGAAATTGGCCCCCACTCGGCTCTCGCAGGGCCGTTAAGGCAGATCTTCAAAACCTTTGAACATGAAAGATTGCCGGTGTACGTTCCTTCCCTTACGAGGGGACGAAATAGTACGAGAGATATCCTAGCTGCTATTGGTCAATTGCATACACTTGGGGTGCCAATCAACTTTGAGAACGTGACAACTGGGCAACGCGTCTTAGTTGGTCTGCCTACCTATCCTTGGCGTCACGAGACGACCTATTGGAATGAGAGCCGGCCTACGCGGGAATGGAGAAAACGCCGCTTCCGAAAACATGAGCTACTGGGGAGTCGCATCTTGGAAGGCAACGAATTAGAGCCCGCGTGGAGGAACATCCTCCTTTTGGAAGACGTGGCTTGGCTCCGAGACCACAAAATCATTGAGGATATTGTATTTCCGGCTGCAGGATATATCTGTATGGCAGGAGCGGCAGTCCAGCAGCTTACATCGACGAATGATTTCACACTGCGACAGGTCTTGATTAAAACAGCTCTGGTATTGCAAGAGTCGACCTCTACAGAGATGATGACGAGCCTGCGCCCTTTTCAAGTCACGACCGCATTAGAGTCAAATTGGTACGAATTCATGATCTCTTCGTTCAATGGAATTTCGTGGACAAGAAATTGTGTCGGCCAGGTGAGAGCCGGACAAGAGCAGCCGAGTATGATCGAGCACATGGATACACTTCCTCGGGATGTCATGGCCTCTTCATGGTACGCAGCGTTAAAGCGGGTTGGATTTAATTATGGGCCTTGCTTTCGAAAACTCTCCGATATCAGCGCTGGTCCGAACTGTGGCACTTGCGTTGCAGGGTTGGCTGACCAATACAGGACACACAATTCTCCCTACCAGCTCCATCCAACAACGATAGACTCCTGCTTGCAGCTTTTTACTGTTGCAATGTCGGAAGGCACCAGTCGTCACCTGCAGCAGCTTTGTGTACCAACAGAGATTGAAGAACTCTATGTCTGTCAGGGAGAGCCGCAAATGCGGGTGAAAGTCACCGCGTCATCATTAAACAAGGGTGCAGTCGTTGGTAACGCCACGGCCATGGCAGGAAATGAGGTTGTGCTTCAATTGAAAGGTAGCAGGTTCTCTGCTCTTGATAACGGATTGCGAACCAAGTATGATGGCGATCCTATAGCTGGAGCACAGCTCCAGTGGAAACCAGACATTAATTTCATACCCGCACAGAAGCTAATGCGGCCCCGTGTGAGTTATAAGGAAGAGACCGTCAAGCTTGAAACGCTGGCACTCTTGTGCATTCTCGAGACCCATTACCAGATCTCTGGCCTTGAGACCAAAGTCGATCACCTGAAAAGGTTTCAAGCCTGGTTAGCGTTCCAAGTGGAGCGCGCGAGGACTGGAACGTATACTCTTATTGAGAAAGCACAAGAATTTTCGCGGCTGAACCACGAGCAGCGACTTGCAACCATAGGCACTGTGAGCAAAGAGGTGGCAATGGGACTAGGCGCGGAAATTGGCAATATCCTTCTGCGTATCCGCGGACAGTGCAAAGCCATCTTTACGCAAGAAGTAGAGCCTATCGATGTACTGATGCAGGGAGATGGGCTCAAGATCCTCTACGACTTCTACCAAGACATGTGGGACTGTCGAGAATTCTATGAGTTGCTGGGCCATGAGAAGCCAAGCCAGAGAATCTTGGAAATCGGCGCAGGGACGGGTGGTATGACAGCCGGTGTACTGAACGACCTAACAATGCCTTCTGGCGAGCTTATGTATTCCGAGTACTACTATACTGACATCTCAGCTGGCTTCCTCAATGCTGCAAAAGAGAGGTTTAAAGCCTATCAGTACCTTCAGTATGCCGTTCTCGATATCAGCAAGGACCCGATCGAGCAAGGCTTCATGCCCGAATCCTACGACCTTATTTTGGCATCCAATGTGGGTGTGCAGCTCTCCTTCAGCGAACTGCACAGTTAACATGGTATAATCAGGTCCTCCATGCCACGCCAAATATTCAATCGACTCTTCGTAACGTTCGAAAGCTGCTCAATCCTGGAGGCCGTCTTCTTATCCAAGAGCTCTCTCCGAGTAAGTCAACCCGTTTGCATTGTGACCGAAGTTGCTAAGATCATTTGAAGCGACAAGGAAGTACAATTATATCATGGTGAGTATGATTCAGCACATGTTGCTGCCTCCACCTTGAAAACCCTAACAGGTAACAGGGCATCCTTCCTGGTTGGTGGCTCGGAGAAAGTGATAATCGATCATTAGAGCCTTACCTTCCAGTCCAAAGATGGGACCAGGAGCTTCAGGTGGCAGGGTTTTCCGGAGCAGACTCTGCTGTCTATGACGATGAGTACCCATACCAGGTCAATGTCAACATCCTATCGCGTCCTGCGAGAACCACTCCATATTCTAAAGGCGTGACGATCCTAGGAGATGAGGAGCTCGACCCAATTGCCCAGAAAGCAGAGGCAATATTGATATCGCGCGGCTACCGCGTTGATCGCCGCACGGTCAATCAAGTACCTCCTCCGAACCAGACCATCATCTCTCTGCTAGACCTGAGCCATCCGTTTTTGGACGGGATATCGGCCGATAGGTGGAACGTGTTCCAACGCTATCTACGCGACTTAAGGTCATCAGGAATCCTCTGGGCAACACGGTCGTCTCAAATGAGCTGCAAGGATCCTCGCTACAGCCAGGTCCTGGGTGCCGCTCGCACGATCCGCTCGGAACTGCTCATCGACTTTGCTACCTTTGAGATCGACACTCTAGATGATTTTTCTCTCGAAGCCCTGGCCAATGTTCTACTGAGGTTCGATGAACGTACCAAAGGTCCCGAATTTGATTGCGACTGGGAATACGCGCTATTCGAGCGGATGATTTATATACCTAGGTACCTTTGGATTTCTGTTGCGGAACAGCTTTTAGCCGTACAAAGAGAAGAGCTTCCGCGCAAGCTGGAAATGGGGACACAAGGCTCTTGGCAGTCACTCAGGTGGGTGCAAGGAAGCCCTATCATCTTGAAACACGATGAAATTGAAATCGAGATTCGTGCTGTGGGGTTGAATTTCAAAGTACGCCTCCATATGCCGGCACAGTTCCAAGGGCTGACCCGGTTGATAGGACGTCCTTGTTTGTATGGGAGTGGTAGACGCAACGAAAGCTGGGATAGGTCTGGAAGGAGCTGGAATCGTGCGCAGCGTGGGCTCAGGGGTTAAAGATTTCAGGTCTGGTGACCGTGTGCTAACGTTCGAACATGGATGTTTCTCCACTCGCATGACTATTTCCGCGAAGGCCTGCGCAAAGATTCCTGACGAACTTAGTTTTGAGGAGGCTGCAACGATGCCTTGTGTCTACAGCACAGTTATTCATTCACTGCTAACCCTGGGGCGGCTTGAAAGGGACCAAGTGAGAAGATCATATGAGCTTCGGGTTGTAACGACGCGAAACTAACGGCAAGTCAGACTGTCCTCATCCAATCTGCGTGTGGTGGGGTAGGCTTGGCAGCCATTCAGATATGCCGAGCGATCGGGGCTCAGGTTCGTCATCCCCAGTCAGATTATGAACAGCACTAATCCGCTCAGATCTTTGCAACCGTAGGTAACGACGAAAAGGCGGAACATCTGGTAAAGACGTTTGGGATACCACCTCGACGCATTTTCAACTCCCGCAACAGCTCCTTCCTTGCGCATCTTATGCGGGAAACAAATGGCAGAGGTGTTGACATAGTCCTGAACTCGCTCTCAGGTGAATTGCTTCATGCATCCTGGAAGTGCGTGGCTGAATATGGTAAGATGCTGGAGATTGGTAAACGAGACTTTATCGGACGAGGAAGGCTGAACATGGATCTTTTCGAGGCCAACCGCGCATTCTTCGGTATAGATATGGCTCGACTTGCTGTGGAAAGACCTGAAGCATGTCGAAGGCAAGTTCGTATCTTCCTATATATGAAAAGATTGAACTTACCTCAAATAGCACACTTGAGCAGTGCATGGATCTTTATCGGCAGGGCGCAATTGCACCGATCACACCTATCACAACCTTCGACGCGAGTCAGATAGCTGATGGCTTCAAGTTCTTGCAAAAAGGCCAGCATATCGGCAAAATCGTGGCCTCGATGCCTCGGAGTTCCCAAGAGGTCGACATCACCGCTGTCAAGCAAGAGCTTCGCCTACGGCCAGAAGCCTCGTATCTCCTCGTTGGCGGGCTAGGAGGTCTGGGTAGGTCGGTTGCGACCTGGATGGTGGAGCATGGCGCGCGTTACCTCCTGTTCTTATCTCGATCGGCAGGGAAGTCGGATACTGACCATAGCTTCCTCAATGAGCTCAGGTCTCAAGGTTGCTCTGCTCAGGCCATATGTGGAAGTGTGACTTGTCTTGAAGATGTCGAAAAAGCCGTTAATGGTGCTGTTGTACCTCTCGCAGGAGTAATGCATTTGTCTATGGTCCTAAAGGTACGTGAGTGGAATCCAAACATATAGCGAAGCTGACACGGAGAAGGATCGATCTTTCCTCGACTTCACTCACGATGAATGGCAGGCGGCTCTGGCTCCTAAGGTGGAGGGCACGTGGAATCTTCATAACGCGCTTTTAGGCATAAAGCTTGATTTCTTCGTCCTTTTTAGCTCCATCTCATGCATTGTGGGCCAATGGGGCCAAGGGAATTATGCGGCAGCCAATACCTTCCTTGACAGCTTCGTGCAGTACCGTCACTCGTTAGGCCAGCCAGCTTCCGTCTTGGACATTGGCGTTATGGAGGACGTCGGCTATGTCAGTCAAAATCCAGCCGTGTTGGAACAATTCAAAGCTACGAACGCGCATACATTGCGGGAGCAAGACCTTATGGACGCTCTTCATCTACAAATGACAAGATCTACAGCCCCACCACCATCTTCGGCTGGATACGCGAACCCGTCGCAGTCGGTTATTGGTCTCAGATCCACAAAACCTCTTTCAGACCCTAGTAATCGAGCAATCTGGAAGAGAGACGTTCGAATGAGTCTGTACAGGAACATGGATTATTCTACCGGAGCCAACAGCGGTGCTACAAGTGAAGACCTGAAGCCATTCCTCGCGGCTGTCGCAATGGATCCCATGATGCTCAATGAACAAACGAATAAGGATTTTCTCACAAACAAAATCAAAGTTTCCTTATGCAACTTCATGCTTCGGTCCGAAGAAGATGTGGATGTGGCGCAGTCTCTGATGGGCCTTGGTTTGGACTCGCTAGTAGCAATCGAGATCCGCAACTGGTGGCGACAACATCTCGGGCTTGAGATCAGCGTGTTGGAAATCATGAATGCAGGATCAATTCAGTCGCTGGGTAATACCGCATTGACAGGTTTGCAGCGTAAATCAACACTTGTACTGAAAAAGCAAGAGGATACCTACTTGGTGATGAAAGCGCCGTAAATTAGTCAGTATAAGAAACTGCAACCAATAGCTGATGTTTTAGCTGATGCGTTCCTCGAGCAGGATATGATGTTGGTTCGGGAGCAAGTTTAGATATCTAGAAGGTTCTGGAAGCGATCTACCTTTAGCGTATGCAAATAGAAGGACTCACCTAATGGACACACCTATCAAATGGACAGCCTGATAGGGCTGGACCTCGCACTCCTCGGGTATAAGAGACGGTGGAGCTCAAAGAGTTCGTTGGTGATGAGCTGACTTATAGAGTAAGTGACGAGGGCGATTCAAGGTCTCCAAAAGCTAAGAAGTCAACCAAGAGCCCCGCGCATTCTCAGTCATCCTCATTGCAGGGCAGGAAATTAGTAAGTCACATAAGATGGAGACTCCATGATGCAACCAATATGAAATTTCCATATAGTACTTCTATTCCAGCAGGCTTCGATTCGCTCTTCTTTCTCAATATAGGGTTGCTAGGTGCTGTCAACATTCGAGGCGGCACGTCGAACAGCTTGTTTGAATAGTTAGACTCGAATAATTTCTCGCAAGCCTAATTTTGTTGCCATCCTACGGGTCACATGGTGAGCTCCGTGCTCGTGGTGTACCGTATCTCAAATGGCTTCCTGTTAACAAAAAGTGACTGTTCTCTAGGCGTCCCATATTTAAAGCTCCATAGTCCAATATAGTTATAACCAAAAATGCACGTAAGGACTGCAATGACAGCATTCGCATAGCATCCCTGACAACCAGAGGTCGAAAGCTCAACCAGAACCTATCTGTCCTCGTAGATCAGTCGACCTATATTTTATTTCTGGGTATCCATAATGGTCACAGCCGTGATCGATTTGAACACAATGTGGGCCGGAGGGATCTGAGGTGGCCTAGATTGCTGAAGCCTCTCAAGCAGTGAGGGTTTGTGAAGGTTAAATAACCACCGCTTATAGTCGGCAAACCACGTTTCAAGCAGTTCGTTGTGGATGGGAGAGATGAGCGTATCTTGGCTAGAGGCTATGTTAATTGACATGACATCGTGGGGGTTGGTGGAACGCCCTCGCCGCATTGGAATCATTGATGATTTGGTATACGTCGACGTGAGCGGCTCAACAGCCAAGGCGGTATCGATGTCCTACGGTAGGCTGAGCTCGAGGCAAGTGGCGTCAATGGGTGTTTGGATTTGTGGTCGGAGTGACTGGTCGTTGACACTTGAATGCTCTCAACTCTCGCTCAAGGACTCTTCTCACTGATTCAGCATGCGCCGAAGATGGCAGTATTCAGAAATGTCATACCCAAGCACTTTTCCAGTCAGAACATTCCCAGCCCGGAGTCCTCGTCTTTTCAGTGTCACGACATATTCCCAATCCATATCATTTTTCTCGCAGAGCCCGCATCGAGCCTTTCGTTGGTAATATTTCGCTTTTCGGCGGCGACAGAGTAGACACCTGTCTTATAAGGAGCATTATCAGCACGTTTGATGCTACTCTGGAAGCAACTGGACAGCACATACACAGTCTAGCACAGTCGGTGATGATTGCTATCCCTGGTCCTTAAGCGGGCATTATTGTCTTTGGTCGAGATGCTCCTGGGACGAGGTCAACCTTGACGTGTTATAGCTAGCATAATTGATGTTCCAATGGTATATATACATTATGTGGAAGGACCGAATCTACAGGGGGTGACGTGAAGAGATGGAGTATTGTATACAACGACGCGACGAGGGCGCATTGAGGCTTCTTGTGGGGGTAAAGGTGGGGGGGTTTTAGAGCCGGGTAGGTACGGCAGCGCATATTAAGCAATGGGCCAATGCGCGCAAAAAACCAAAAATTAAAAACTAAAAATCAAAAAATCAAATGCGCAATCACCAGCTATAAGATAGTATATAAATTATATAGATATAATTTAATAAATAGAAATAATAACTTTAAATATTAGATATAATATTTTATATATAATTTTTATAATAATTTAAATAATATTATTTTTTAAAAATATTAATATATATTAATAAATATTTATAATTAAAAATTATAATTTAATAAATAAATATATTTTTATATAA